>OVAO01003898.1:0-10752 GCA_900406285.1 Biscutella auriculata
GCAAGTCACTAGAAACTTAAAAAGCAATACACTCGCACTAAACCACAAAACAAGACCACATAGCTGCAACAGCACATGGTGAAACAAACGCGAATAAAAGTTCAACCATTGCGCAAACACAGAGCAAAAAGAAACAAAGTTTAGATAAAGCAATAGAAGTGTGCTTGGACATATTTTGAGTGAAACTACCTCACAGTAACAATGTCGTCGATCTTCAAAATCATCCTTACGCATTCAGTTGCAAGAGTGATTGCGCTGGTACTCACAAGCAGAGGCTGAACAACGTTTTCCTCTAAGATATTAGTGATCTGACCTTTTCTCACATTGATCCCGGAGTTGATTTCTCCTTGAGCATGCTTGTTCCTGAGTTCAGTCACAATGGCAATAGGGTTCAACCCTGCATTCTCGGCTAGAGTGTAAGGAATTACCTCCAGAGCTTCAGCGAAAGACTTCACACAGTAACCTTCCATACCATGGAGTACTTTGGCCCATGCACCAAGCTGTCTTGAGAGCTCAATCTCTGGTGCACAACCTCCTGCAATCAAGAACCTCTTGCTCACCAGGCACCTAACCACACATAATGCATCGTGTACTGGTTATTATTGTTGGTTTAGCTTAAGTTAGTAAAGCTCATACTGGTTTATTATTGGTTCTATTTGGTTCTATAAATGCTCTAGAATGAGTGTCTCTTTCCCGCAATTGATCCTTGATTCCGCCTTGGATCTGTTGTGCCTAGTCTTTGGAGTTATCGCGTACTTGATTCTTCTCATTTCGGTTTCCATTTCTGTTATTTGACCTCGATCTTTGCTTTCTCGTTTTTTTCGACAAGATCTTCTTTTCGAGTTTCTTGATCTTTTGTCTCGTTTTCGTCATGGATCAATATGAGAATCCGTTGTATTTGCACAACAATGATCATGCTGGTTTGGTCTTAGTATCCGATCGGCTCTCTTCCGGCGCTGAGTTTAATTCCTGGAAGAGATCGGATCGGATGGCGCTTAATGTCAGGAATAAGCTCGACTTCATCGACGGTACGATTCCTAAGCCTGCTTCTGTGCACGCTGATTATGGTTCTTGGTCGACATGTAATGATATGATGGTTACTTGGTTGATGAATTCCGTGTCCAAGAAAATTGGCTAAAGTTTGTTTTTCATGTCCTCTGCTGAATCTATCTGGAAGAGTCTTAATTCTAGGTTTAAACAGGACGATGCTCCTAGAGTTTATGAGATAGAACAAAGACTTAGTAATATCCAACAAGGAACAATGGACGTGAATGCGTATTATACATAATTGCTTACCTTGTGGGAAGAGTATAAGAACTTTGTAGAACTCCATGTCTGTACATGTGGGAAATGTGAATGTACACAGCTACTCTGTGCGAAGCAATGCAATTGAGGAGTCGTGGGACCAAGTTTCTTATGGGGCTGAATGAGTCATATGAGTCTACTAGACGTCACATATTGGTGATGAAGCCTATTCTCTCTATTGAAGACGTCTTTAACATAGTTACTCAAGATGAGAGACAGAAGAATATCATGCCTAGTTCCTCGATAAATAATGTTGTCTTTCAGAATTAGGCACCATCGACAGTTGTTCCATCTAATTCAACTCAGAGTTATGGCCTTAAAGTGGCTACTCATCATGGAAATCCTCGGTCTCCCCAACTCCATGTTTTTACCCATTGTGGTTATCTAGGTTATACTATCCAAAAGGGTTTCAAGTTGCACGGGTATCCCCCGGGACATAAGTTCTTTCAGGCTGGTAACCAGACTTTTAATCAACATAAAGAAGCTTCTTCAACCGACTATACTTCTCAGGGACAAAACTCTTCAAATCAGAGATCGGTTTTCCCGAACCAATACCAGCCACATCACCAATCTTTTCCTAAGACGAACACTGTGGAAAATGTTATGACGAATATGCCTAAGATAGTGAGTAGTGCTCAAGGAACTCAAGGGATGAACTTGGAGCTTAGTGGTATTAACCAAGGGCAGTTGCAATCCATTCTTCAACAGCTCAGGTCTTGTTCGACTTCAGAACCTGTAGCTTCTCAATCGGTTGCTTTAGTTACTATGGGGGATTACATGGCAATCCAATCTGCTACTGGTATTGTTTCACCTTTTATATCTTCCCCTTCCTTGTTAGATACCAACCTCAATCTTTGTTTCTCTATTCAACACCACTGTTTATCATCTCTTTCTAACACCTTACCCATTGGTAGTTGGATCATAGATAGTAGAGCCACAACACATGTTTGTTATGATATAACTATGTTTAGTAATACTTCACCTGTGTCTGAAGTCACAGTCTCTCTACCTACTGACTTTAGGGTTCCCATCACTCATTGGCATTGTGCATATGTCTGATGCATTGGTTCTTCATCATGTCTTGCATGTTCCTAATTTTCAATTCAATCTTATAAGTGCTAGTAGTCTATTGCGAACCAGTAATTGTTCTGCTTCTTTCCATGTTAACTCTTCTGTGATCCAGGAACTTACTCAGAGCTTGAAGATTAGTAGAGGTATCCTTCTACACAATCTCTATATCCTAGAGCATTGTGTCATCAATACTTCTCCAAGCTTATGTGGATCCTTGTCACTCGATGGAAATTTGTGGCACCAATGCCTAAGACACCCATCTATTTCCAAGTCACTTCATCTCTCAAGTACTTTACCTATTTCTAAGTCTAGTTTGTGTGAATCTAGCAACTGTCAAGTGTGTCCTTTAGCTAAGCAGAAAAGACTTTCTTATGTTTCTCATAATCGCTTACCTCAATTTCCTTTTGACTTATTTCACATTGATATATGAGGACCTTTCTTCGTAGAATCTATAGAAGGGTATAGATATTTCCTTACGATTGTTGATGATTGTTCTCATGTAACATGGGTCTACATGTTACGTAATAAAAGTGAAGTTTCCCATGTGCTTCCAACCTTTGTCAAATAAATTCATACTCAGTATAATGCCATCATTAAAGCCTTGCATAGTGATAATGCTCCTGAACTGGCTTTTCTAAAACTAGTTAAAGAATATGGCATGATGCATTATTTCTCGTGTGCATATACCCCGCAGCAAAACTATGTTGTTGAACGCAAACACCAACACTTGTTAAAAGTAGTTAGGGCTCTTTTGTTTCAATCAAACATGTCATTGAACTATTGGAGTGATTATATTCATATTGCGTTTTTCATTATAAATAGAATTCCTTCTTTGGTCTTAGAGAAAACGGTCTTCTTATGAAGTTCTACTAAATAAACAACCTGATTACTCTTTCTTAAGATATTTGGTTGTTTGTGTTACGTTTCCACTTTAGACAAAGATAGAAACAAGTTTACTCCTAGGGCTTAACCTTCTGTGTTTCTTGGATATGTTAGAGAATATCTCTCCCAACGGCTCTGCATTAACCTTTTTCCTTATTCTTCTCTGTGAATATCTTCTTCCCTTTTGTTCTGTTCTCCTTGTCTATAAGTTTGTACGTATTGTAATCACTTATTCAATCAATAGAATATACTCATTCAACATGGTATCAGAGCCCAGATCCATACGACCCAACCCGATCTATTATCATTGTGAACCAAAGTTGGTCCATCGATCCTTGCCCGAAGTTCCGAGATCTCTGGTCAGAAGAACCATCATCTCGAGGGGGCGTATTAGGGATAAATGTCCCACATCGGAAGTTGGAAGGGATCCTAAACAGTATATAAGGGATATGGGCCACTCCACTCATTGTCAATTGGTTTTGAGTTAGAAGCCCATAGAACTTAACATGGTATCAGAGCTGATGGAACGCTAGAACGCTACAAGGCACGCCTTGTTGCCAAAGGATACAACCAACGTCACGACATCGATTACCAAGAAACGTTCAGTCCTGTTATCAAACCAACGACAATCCGCGTCATCCTCAGTACAACCATTACGAAAGGATGGTCTCTCAAGCAACTTGATGTAAACAATGTCTTTCTCCAAGGCCATCTAAAAGAAGAAGTGTACATGTCGCAGCCACCTGGATTCGAGGACCCTGACAACCCCAACGCTATATGCAAACTCAACCGAGCCATCTATGGTCTTAAACAAGCTCCCCGAGCGTGGTATAATGAACTTCGAACCTTTCTCCTCCACGCTGGCTTCTCCAACTCAGTTGCGGACGCCTCTCTCTTCATTCAACACCATGATGGCGAACTGCTCTATGTCCTTGTCTACGTCGATGATATCATCGTCACTGGCAGCAACTCCTCCCTCATTTCCAGGTTTATCGATTCCCTTTCCTCTCGTTTCTCTCTAAAGGATTTGGGTGATCTATCATATTTCTTGGGTATCGAGGTTATTCGTAACAGTTCAGGTCTGCTACTCACTCAATCTCGTTATATTGCAGATCTTCTGAACAAATGCAACATGGAGGACGCCAAGCCTGTCTCTACGTCTCTCTGCCCAACAGTCTCTCTCACTCTCCGCTCCGGCAGTCCGTTGTCAGATCCTAAGGAGTTCCGCATGGTCGTCGGTAGTCTCCAGTATCTCTCTCTCACGCGTCCGGANACGTCCGGACATCTCCTATGCGGTCAACAAACTCTCCCAATATATGCATGCTCCTACGTCTGATCATTGGGCTGCTGTCAAGAGACTTCTTCGCTATCTCTCGGGTACCTTGGATCATGGTCTTCTCTTTCGTGCTTCCAATGCTCCCGCCATCCATGCCTTTACCGATGCTGATTGGGCGGGTAACCGTGATGACTACACCTCTACTGGTGCCTACATCGTGTACCTTGGTTCCCATCCCATCTCCTGGTCTTCGAAAAAGCAGTCAACTGTCTCTCGCTCGTCTACTGAGGCAGAGTATCGTGCACTCGCAGCTACCACTTCAGAGGTCTGTTGGATCATGTCTTTACTTCAAGAACTTGGCCTCACTATTCCGGCTCAACCGGTGATCTATTGCGACAACATTGGTGCAACCTATCTCGTTGCTAACCCTGTCTTCCACTCTCGCATGAAGCATATTGCTTTAGACTATCACTTTGTTCGCCAATTTGTCCAGGATGGTCGACTTCGTGTCTCTCATGTCGCCTCTGCTGATCAACTAGCGAACGCTCTCACTAAACCGTTAGCTCGTGGTCTATTTCAGAATCTTATGGTCAAGATTGGGCTCTCGCATGGCCACCCATCTTGAGGGGGTGTGTTAGAGAATATCTCTCCCAACGGCTCTGCATTAACCTCTTTCCTTATTCTTCTCTGTGAATATCTTCTTCCCTTTTGTTCTGTTCTCCTTGTCTATAAGTTTGTACGTATTGTAATCACTTATTCAATCAATAGAATATACTCATTCAACAGGATACCCATCTGGATATAAAGGTTATAAGGTTCTCAACTTAGAAACATTAAATTTCAATATCACGCAATGTTATCTTTCATGAGAGTAAATTCCTATTTAAAGATGATCCTTCATACAGGTTTAAGATTGGTCTGTTTTCTAAATGTGTCTTGCATGTTTCTTATTCAGAACCACATGTTGAGTTGAATATACCTACTCTAGATGCACAAGAAGTTGTTATTAGTTCTCATAGTGACCCAAACGTGTGTCTAAAACTCCAGGTTATCTCTCCAACTATCATTGTTCTCTTATTCGTTTCTCTAACCCTCCTGATTCTGCTTCAATACTAAATTCACCACTATATCCTTTATCTACAACTCTTACCTATTCTAACCTCAAGCCTTTGTATCAGTCTTATGTTCTGTCCTATTCTATTGAACCAGAACCAAGTACTTTTAAGTAGGCTATGTTCTCCCCCCAGTGGACTTCGGCTATGAACGATGAGTTGCAGGCTATGGAGGCTAATAAAATTTGGAGTGTAGAGTCTCTTCTCCCAAATAAAAACGTAGTGGGTTGCAAATGGGTTTATACCCTGAAGTACAAGGTTGGCGGACCTTGGAGAGACACAAAGCCCGCCTTGTTGCCAAAGGATTCACGCAACATGAGGGAATTGACTTCACTAACTTCTCACCAGTCGCCAAACTCACTAGTGTAAAGCTTCGTCTAAGTCTGGCAGCCATTAAAGGATGGCATATCAACCAGATGGATGTAAATAACGTGTTCCTTCACAGTGATCTAGACGAGGATATATTCATGAGTCTCCCTCAAAGATATACTTCATCATATGGTATGCTTCCTCCCAATCCAGTTTGCAGACTTAACAAGTCGATATATGGCTTGAAACAAGCCTCCCGCCAATGGTATAGATGTTTTATCATCGGTTCTTCTCGGTGCTGGTTTCACTCAATCTCAAGCGGACAACACATTATGCGTTAAACATAATGGAGCAGCGTTTACAACCTTATTAGCTTACGTCGACGACATTATGATTGTCAGGAATAACACTCTTGAGGTTGATTCTCTGAAGATTGTTCTGCACTCTACCTTCAAAATCAAAGACCTTGGAGCCCTCCGATTTTTCTTGGGTCTAGAAATTGCCCACACCAGTGAGGGCATATCAGTCTGCCAACGCAAGTATGCCATGTCCTTGTTGGAAAACATAGGAATGTTGGCGTGTAAACCCAGTTCTATACTGATGGATCCTAACACAAAGCTAAGGAAGGATATTGTCTGTCCTCTGATTGATGCTACTCAATATCGTGAAATGGTTGGTCGCCTCCTTTACTTGAAAATAACCAGACCCGACACCACTTTTGTAGTCCACTGCTTGAGCCAGTTTATGTCAGCTTCCAAAATTTTATTAGAAGCTATATTATAAAATTAGCTCCTAATAAAATTTTGGAAGCGCTTATCTAAAAATATGATCCCAATAATAACATAAATTACTAAATATAGATATTTTCATATATGATTAGTGAGCCTTATTAAACTATTAGTTTTTTGTCAATTAATATGGGTCATGTAGAACCCGAAGCCCATGCATGATGACAATGTTGTCAAGTATTTAATCACTAAACTAACGATACTTGTTAAACTATTAGTTTATTATTTACTGTTTTTTTAGAAGCTTGATATCTTTTTAGAGTTCATTTATATTTTTAGTGCATAAAATTTATTTATTATTTTTATTATTTTTATTTTATATTCATATAAATTTTTGCATACTTATTTTGTCAAGATTGAATTCTTACTATTTTGTAGATGAAAAGTTCATGTTATCCCTCCTCTTCTTCTCTCTTTCTTTTCCTTCTGATTGTACATGTTTTAAAGGTCTTCATCCGCGTTTCCGCTCATGTGGCTTTGTTCGGCGAATGTTTTGTCTCTGGCTCCAATTTCTCTTCGGAGACATGATTTGGAGCTTCATGTCATAGGTTACTGTCCCTGGTGGCGCTCTGGTGGAGGGCGAAAAGCCTTGGCGAAGTTGTCATTGTGGGTCGTGTTTTGCAGAATCATCCGGTGATGGTTCCGGACGGGGTGAATAGTGGTTCAGTCATTTTGGTTTGTTTTTAATGGGTCTAATAAGGCTTTGGTTCATCTGGTTTGTTTGTTGGGCGGTTCTGTCCTCAGCAGGGTGCTAGTCTATCAGGGGAGTGTATTATGGGTATCTCTCATGTGTTGTGAGTCTCTCTCTTTGGTCAGTGGTAGGATAGTGTTTATTGGCTATTTTACATGTGGTTTTGGGGTCTCGTTCTGTTTAGTAGTTGGTTTCTTCGAGTTGGCTCAGGTCGTGGTCTTTGGTCGTGGTATTTGTGGTGCTCGTTGGCGATCCTCGAGTTGGATCGGTCTATCTAGGAGGATCTTTAAAGGTTGCTAGTTCCTTTAGCTCGGTGGGCATGCCTAGGGTCGAGTTAGGTCTTCTCTGCTCTTCAAGTTAGTGTGCTTGTTTTGGTGCTCCTTCGGTTTGGCTCTCAATTGCGGTTTGGTGCTGACATCTAGTCCTGAGTCCTCTTTCGGTGTGTCCCTGGTTTTTGCCTCGTCTTAGTTTTCGGAAGTTGTGGGTAGTTCTAGAAGAGGTTAGAGGTTTGTCTTCGTGTTCATGTCGATTTAGGCATTCTAGCGGAGCTCTTTTCCTGCTAAGCAAAGTCGGATTCAAAATCGTTATTCTTCCGAGTATTTCCAGGATTAGTCGTTTCGTCTACTGTTGCTTTTGGGACTTCTCACTTTGGAGTTCGGGTGGAAGATTTTATATTAGCCTTGAGCGTTTATGGTTCATGTCGTAAGTGGCACAAGTGGTGTATGTCTGCCTCTCCTTGATTGTATTCTCACCGTATTTTTGTGTGTTAAATTTTGATTCTTACCAGGGTTTTCATTATTTAATTGTTGATCCCTTTTGTTCTGGGGATTTTTTTCCATCATCTTAATATTCGGGGTTGTTAAACCGTCGATTTAGTTTCATTTTCCAATTTTTTTGTTAAAAATTATAGTTGTGTTCTATATTTTAATATAAATCCATATGGTAAAAAAGGAATTTTATGAATTCTTTACATAATAATTAAATACTAATAAAAATAAAAAATAAATGAGAATTTAGAAAAACATTAAAAATATTATGTAAGTAAGTAAATATAATGATTCTAAAAAGGAGAAAAACATAAAAAATACCGTAAATTCGGAAAGAATTTGAATTAGTATAAAGAAAACTTTCTTATTTTAGTAGATAGAGAAATTTTTAAGAAATTATAAATTTGAAAAAATCATACAAACTAATGTTTATTTATAAATATTATAAATTAACAAAGATTAGATTACAGAGTAATTAATATTTTTCCAAATTAATAATTTTTCATAGTTCTAGTAAAAATTTAATTAAATCAATCATGGTTTCCCACTTTCAAGACAAGATGTCTAATTATGAGGCAGATCACATGCAATTCTTGCTATTTAAAACCGAGTCTAACCAATAGTCAAAACGTATTAAATCAACTATAGTTCGTTGATATAGACATTAAATGTGAATTTTAACTTGTTATAAGTTACTAGTCTTTATGACTGTTATCGCTAATATCGCAATTGCATAACCTAATATGAAATTTAATTATTACTTTTTGTTTTAATAATGAAAAATTATTTTGTTTTTGTAGGTGTATACATTTTAAACAGTATACTTTTTGTGATCACTCTTTAAGCTCGAGAGGAACTACTAGTAATACATATTTAAGTCACATAAACAATCAACCTCCAAATCATAAGATTAGAGCCAAATAACCATCTTATATCATCATTATTCATAAATTGATAATCGTCAATTATTAACAAGTATGGTGGTCCGCTTGAAGAAGTGACCATCCATTTTATTAATATTATTATAAAATTATTTTCAAAATTCTCTTATATTTTAGATCTCAGTTCTACCACCATAGATTCATATAAAAGCAACACGTGATGTGCTTATCAAACTTCAAAAAAAGAAGTGCCCAAGAAGAAGAAGACTAGAGAGAGAGAGAGAGAATGGGGATAGGAGTAGAGAAAATGAAGCTTGTGGTGGCTTTGATCACACTTCAGTTTTGTTTTGCTGGCTCTCACATTTTCTCAAGAATTGCCCTTAACATTGGTGTTAGCAAAGTTGTGTACCATGTTTATAGGAATCTCCTTGCCATTCTCCTCATTGGTCCCTTCGCATACTTCTTCGAAAAGTAAGTCCTTATACCTCTCAGAGTTCTAGAGTTTGCTTTGATCTCATTTGGGTTTCTTGGATACCTTCATGAAGTTTGTTTGCTTTGATCGCATCTTGGGTTTTTGTAGAATAAGATCTTAAAGTTTGAATCTTTTCTTTTTATGTTTGTTAATAATCTTAACAGAAAGGAAAGGCCTCCACTCACAATCTCTTTACTGGTTCAGTTCTTCCTCTTGGCACTCATTGGGTAAGAGAAGATCCAGAGCTTTCTTGTAACTTACAATTGATTCCTTAATCATAAAATTCGTTGCTTATAGTTTCCAAACTCTGTTCATGTTTTTTTAACGTCAGAATCACAGCTAGCCAAGGATTTTACCTATTGGGATTGTATTATGCAACTCCAACGATTGCTTCCGCAATGCAGAACTCTGTTCCAGCCATCACTTTCATCATGGCTTGTGCCCTAAGGTACTTAACATACTCTCTTATTGAACTATCATTTTAATAGTATACGATGTGTGCGTCTAACATCAATCTACTTCTATGAATCAAGGTTAGAGCACATAGATCTGGTAAGGAAACACGGTGTGGCTAAAGTATTGGGAACACTAGTGAGCATCGGTGGAGCCACAGTGATCACACTGTACAGAGGATTTCCGATCTTTCAAAAGAGCGTTAACATGCAAGAGGAGGAGGAGATCAAATCTGAAAACCCGCAGAACTGGACACTCGGATGGTTATACCTTATGGGACACTGTGTGTCATGGGCTGCTTGGATGGTTCTTCAAGCTCCTGTCGTAAAGAAGTATCCAGCAAAACTCACTCTAACATCGTTCACATGTTTCTTTGGTCTGGTTCAGTTTCTTGTCATTGCTCTGTTTGTGGAAACTGATGTTAATAATTGGATCATCGGATCTTGGGAAGAGCTCTTCACCATCTTATACGCGGTAAGCTTCCTCTACCTCTCTCTCCTAAATCTGATTCGAAGAAAGTAGCTAAATGAGTCTGTGGTTACAGGGAATCATATCATCGGGGTTGGTGGTTTATCTTCAGACGTGGTGCATCTACAAAGGCGGTCCGGTCTTTGTTGCAGTTTTCCAGCCTCTCCAGACACTTCTTGTTGCTGCAATGGCGTTTCTTATTCTTGGTGATCAGTTATATTCCGGAAGGTAAGAGATTACCAAGTTTTGCTTCTTTCAGACTCGATTTCTCGATCTA
>OVAO01003899.1:0-10424 GCA_900406285.1 Biscutella auriculata
GCTGCTCAACCTTGAAGACCCGTCCCGAAGTAGGCGTCCCGGGGTAAATCCAAATCCAAACCCGGGACACCATCCAGAGGTTCCTCCAGGAAACATCGTCCCGGGGAGCGTCCCGAGCATCCCAACCTGGGACTGTCCTCGCTGCCAGTATCCCGAGATATTGTCCCTGGACGGGCAAGAGAAGCGTCCCAGATCCCCAGCCCGGGACGGGTCCCCGAGAGTCAATAAATACCCAACCCCCAACCATTTCTCAATCATCATCTATCTCCTCTTCATTTAGTTTTTGTAGTTTTAGTTTTTATTTCCTTTTGTAAACTTGTGGTATGCTGAATCTTAATTAGTTTCAATATAATGCATACCTTCTTGATGATTGCCTCTTGTTTAATTTGTGTTGATATTATGGTTAGAGAGTAGTTTCGCCTAAGTGAATGGATTAGGTAAATTAGGGTGGTTTAGTGCTTAGACATACTATTTAGGGCTTGTAATTAACTTATCTTCGATTAATAGATGATCTTAATGCTAGAAAAGAAGGAATTAATCAATTTTAGAACTTAGGCATTTCTCGCCCGGAAGGTGTTCGACGAAATGCCCGAATGAATCTTTTAAGCGCTATTTGAAGCCTAGGCAAGGGATTGTGCTACGATCATATAGTGATTGTATGGACTAGGGTTTAAAACTTGCTATTCATGCATTTAGGCACGGGAGTGTTACTTGTATGTTTTGGTAAAGAGTATTTACCAAGGGATTGGACTTACTTAAATTGGATAGCTCCTAGATCAAAGATTCGCATCTTAGATGTCTTTAATGAGTAGTATGTGTAAGAAGTATACCACCCGAGTCAATAACCTCAATCCATTCACTTAGCCTTTCTTTGTTTTCCTTTTAATTGCTTTTAGCTTCCTTGTTTCCTTGCTCTTAAATTAATAGTTTCGATAGACTTGTTTAGTGATAAAACAAATGATATTATCTTCATAGACTTAGTAGTAATCTCTATAGGATTTGTGCGTTGCCAAAGATCCGAGAGTGGTTTGATATTTCCCGGATACTTGATCCAAACCACTATACTTCATTTGATCATAGTAGTGGTTTTAGTTCCCTCTTTAATACAATAAAGAGTGGGCTAAAATCCTATTATCAAAAAATTAACTACTCACTAATCATGAAATTAGCAAAATACAAGGTAAAGAAAGCCATAATCAAGTGCATAAAGATAGATTAAACAATTAAAACAAGACTATTTCAAAGCACAACAAGCCAAAATACAAGAAAAGACAAGAAAAATCTAAAAATAGAAAGTGAGGCAAAAGTTCATTTCTCAAACTAGGGTTCCTTCTATTTATAAAAGGGACCACCTCGAGGCACAGTCCCGGGTTGGCAAGCCGGGACTCTTTGTCTTCTAACCCGGGACTAGTCAAAAGGAGGCTTCGGGGACGACCCCTCCCAGACTGGGTATGAGCCTCCAGTCCAGGACTCCTACTCCGGGATGGGTCCTTGAGCTCAAACAGCGGCATGTGTCCCAGGTTGTTTTGCCCGGGACTGGTCCTGGGATGGGTGGCTCTGTAACGTCATGGAGGGGTCGTCCTGGGCTAGGTAGAGCATCTAACCCGGGACTCTTGTCCGGGATGCTTCGGCTGGAAGACGTCTCGGGTTGGCTACCCGGGACCTATGGTCGGGACACTTCCTCTGGTCCGGTGCGGTTTTGNAAGACGTCTCGGGTTGGCTACCCGGGACCTATGGTCGGGACACTTCCTCTGGTCCGGTGGGGTTTTGCTTGATCTTGCGAGTTCTTCTCCGTTTGATCTGTGTTTTTTCCTTCGGTTGCTTCACACCTAATAAATGCAAATGCAATGCAATATGACCTAAAAAGACTCTAAATGCAATACAAAACCGAGAGAAAACGAATGAGAACGAGACTAAAAACCGGTCAAAATCACAACATATCAATCATCTGAATGAACCATCTGACTGCATCTCTCAACTGCACAAACGAAGGCCTAACTCTATTTGATCCCACATGAAATTATGCTCATTGCAATTCTTGCAAGCTAACCTTTTTAATGTATAAATAAATTGATTCTGCCAAGAGAAAACAAAAACTACTAAAGAGTTTAAACAAAAGATGATGATGGCATGCAAATGGTACAGTGTGGGAACAAAATGCCACACTCGTTATCTACCAAACTCGTCGACCCCTCAAAAGAAATAAAATAGAAAATATTCATATTCATTTATGTTTAGGAAAAAAATCATTTTTTCACAAAACCCAAAAGAACATTTTTATTTTACTCTGAATTATGATTTGTGTGGTGAAAAGGATGAGTGTTCCACCAACTCTAATCCTCAATCTTCATCCTTTAAAATCTTATCCACATGCCATTCATATGCTCATGCCATGTAGTTTCAATTTGATAAATATCTCTTTTCTATGTTACTAATGTAGAAAATGAATATATTATAAAAGGTGATTTCTTATCAACGGTCCTACACAAAAAAAAATAAAGAAAAAACAAAAATATCTTACTTAGGTTATCGGTAAGGTAACTTGTTTTGCAAAACTCTTTTTTTTGTTGTCTCTCAACTTGGACTATGCGTGTTCTTATTGGGGATGCATGCTCCTTGTAGATAAGGATCAGGTTCTAAAAAACTCACACCAACAACAAAAAGTCATTAAAAAAAACTCAAAAATTGTGTAATTTAGTAAATCTTGGTTGCGGTTTAAAAAGTCTAACTTAACTTTCCAATGTATTTTAAATCTTATTTGCAAAAACAAAGTGGACTAAATAGTATTATTTGAGAGTTAAGGTTTAGTTAAATTCATTTTTCCATCTATGCTATATTTAGCATTACAAGCTTGAGGTTTTGACTACTATGATATCTATTCTAAGAGGTTGGTTATTAGGTTAGTTAGCTATAATTGTTTTTAGATTTAATTATTTGTATTTTTTTTTCATGAGTGATTTAAACAAGCAATCTGATAAGAGAAAACATAGTATTTTATATTATCTAATAATGTGCAATATATTAAAAACACACGTGAAATATATATGATACTTATATATAAGTAACACTACACAAAATTAATAGTGATTTAGTATGCATAGATGTTCCACATAATAATATCTCATATTCTTATGATCTTATCTGAAGAGATGACAATATATAAGTGAAAGGTGTGTATTGTTTTCTTAGTCCACATCGATATGTAATGATTAAGGTGACCTTTTCTACAAGTTTTCACTCCAAAATTAAAATTGAAAATTGTAATTAAACAAAAAACATAGCAAATGAAAACGTGTTTAGTTGCTTTGCTTAGAATTAAACGATGACCAAACCATATTTGTGTGTTCGTTTGTGACGGCCACATGATTCCGTACTTATGTGTCCCTCTTAACCTTTTTCTGTTTATTCATATTTTTGTTTATGGTTTAACATCTTTGACGAAAAGTCAAAGCTTTTTTGTATTAATTTATTAAAATGTTATTTGGATCGTCGCATCCACTCATCGATTGTTTAAGTTCTAGATGGATTTAATCGTGGTTACACATTGAGAAAATATAGGAATTGTAATTTAGTCAAGTCATTTATTTGACATAAATATATATTTTTTGTTTAGATATTTTGTTCAAATTTGTTGAAATCCTACGTAAAAGGTGTGTATTTGTTTAGTCATATTTTGTTTATGACAATCCATTAAAATCCATTAAAAACACAATCCATTAAAAACAAGCAAAATTTGAATAACAAATGATTTTGTTGTATTTCAAAATACATCAATAAAATCTTAATCCAATAACAAGGGATTCTATTGTATTTTTATTAAATACATATTCCAATAACAAAGGATTTTAAAATCTATCAAAATCCTTTAAAATATAGGACTGAATAACACCCCCTGAATTTGTCGCAAGAAAAAGTTTTTTGTACAAATAATGTTAACTAGAGGTAGGGTGACATTCATTTACTTGGGGTTTCCTAATTTTAAATTTTAGAAAATACATATGAGATTAAATTTAATATTGGTTTAATTCACTTGGATTTCAAGTTGGCTTGATACAATTTTACAAAAAATTATGTTCGGATTATGCTTAAATTTTATTGTTATCATAACATATTTTAATAGTTTTTTATTTGATTATATGTATTTATAATATTATTGTTCTTTTTGTCAATATATTAGATTTTTTAAAAAATTTAACTTTTATACAATAATTTGATTGAATTTAAAACGTAGAAAATTTGTGGGTTTGATATTTAATTTCCAGTATTTTTCTTTAATATATAAAAGTATAAAAAGATTTTCAAGATTTTCATAATAAAAATTTTAATATGATTTTAATAATTATTATTTGGAAGAATAAATGATAAATAAAAATAATTAAATATAAACTTATTTAGTAACATATTTAAGAAATTAGATAATTAAAATGAAAAGATGTAGAAAAATGTGGAGTTGGTACTTGAACTTCAATGTTCCCTATTTAACCTACAAGAGGATAACAAGATTTTAAAATTTTCATAATATTTTTTTTGTTAAAATTTTTAATAATTATTATTTAATGGTATAAATAATAAAAAAAATAAAAATGTTTAAAGATATTAAATTTGAGTTTAGTTTGATTTGAAAAATCGATATAGAAATGTTTAAATGTATATATTATAGTTCAAATTCATTTTGACAATTTTTTATTCGATAATATACCATTTAGTTCGGTAGTTTTATGGAGCCCTAATATCAATTATAATTTTTGGTTCAAATTCTTTAATTATTGTTGGTTGATATCTCTGATTCACAATTTCTTTAACACTCACAAATGCAAATCGCCATCATACCATGTAAGAACTTACTAGTTCAACTCAAAATCTTGATAAGCCTTACTTGTTATATAGTTACTGTCATTGCCCTTTAAAAAGTTTAGGTTGAGTCTTCCCTTGTTAAATCAAAGTGATGTTCTACTTTTCCAATATAGAATTAGATATTTGTTGAATATAAATTCATTTTCTAAAAATATGAATACCATTTTGTAAGAGAAATAAATATAAAATAATACTTATGGGAATTTTAGATTTTACTAAATTTATTCCCTATGAATTAAGAGGTGTGTATTAAACTAAATAGTTAGAAAAAATTGAGTTTTAATAAGTTTTTGTGTGATTTAGGTGAGTTACGGAAGTTGTTATGATTTTCCTATAAATTTCTATGCATTCTCATCTAAACCATATTATTTTAATTTTGATATTTTTAAGTAGGAAACTTTATTATTTTTAGTAAAAAATATTTATCATAAATAGTTATTATGAACTATTTTATTAATTGCTAAAAATTAAATTAGATATAATGTGTATCTAATAAACCAACACTCGATAAGATATTATTTTTTAAACAATAATATTATTATCTTAACAAATCATAAATCAAAAAAATATATGTTTTTTTAACTCGGAAAATTTTATAGAATAATACAACGATTTACACTACTACAAAAGCGATAAAACTCCAAAATAATTTGTGCTCTTTTTGTCCTCATTGAGATGTTGTAGACTTCGGAAATTAGTAGCAGACATCTCGATTAGGTATTACGCTGAACCGTTAAACAACATGAGCAACATAAATCTATAATAGATTTTTCGAGACTAACTCGATACTCGATACCTTTAATGAGAACGCAATCAATCAGATTAAAACGAATCTGATGAACGATTCTTGTAGAGTAGGAATAAAGCCGCTTAAACGATTCACAATCATGCGATCCGAGTAAGACCAAGAGAAATTAAGCACAAAGATGTACGAAGTAGAAACTTAGAACACAAAAGCAAATTTGAACTTAAAACACAACAAAACAACAACCATGGCTCACAAATCAGTAAAAATCAGAGGCCGGTCAGACCTCGACATCACAACTGGAACGCAAGCCGGCACATCTCTTATGCCGAGACATCAACTGCGGCCCAAAGACGAAGACACCACATCTCAACCCTCAAACATGATGAGCAAAAGAGAACTGAGGATGACTGAGCAGGATGGGAAATGACCCGTAGTCTCCGAAGCGATTGTGGCAGAGACCACCGTAGCCAAAGAGATACCGAACCACACCACCGAGAAGGAGACGCTGAGACCATGAAGAAGGAGAAAACGAACAGACCACAACCCATCCATCTACACCTGAGCATCCTTCAAAATGAGCATCAAAGCCACATAACTAAAAGATGAAGCTGGCAAAGAGGAGGAGAACCGTGGGAAGAGACATGCAAGAGTCACCGGCGATGTCTATTGCGGTCACCATCGATGCGTTTCACCGGAGTCTCCAAATCTTCACCAAAAAATCAGAGAAAATCATTGTACAAAAAGAGAGACGGATGTAAGCCTCCTCACACCGGCGCTCTGGAGACCGCCAACAGAGGAGGAGATCGAAACCAGAGGCGGCGGCGCTAGGTATAAGAGGAGAGAGCTCTCTTAATTCTTCTTTAAATCAAAAATATTTTAAAATCTAAAATATATTGCATTAAAAATTTCACCAAGTATTTATTTGTTTTAAAATAACAAAATATCAATACAAACTAAAACATAAACCATTCGTTAAAAGTTTTGATAATAAATTGAATTTATCTACAATTAATCAAAAATATATAAAAATCAAAATTTGTTGCATTATAAATTTCACAGAATTTAAATATATTTTCAAATAAAAAATAAAAAACTAAAAGCATAAATCATTCATTAAATAACAACTTTAATAATATGTTGAATATATCTACATCAAATAAAAAAATATTAAAAATCTAAAATTTATTCCATTATAAATTTCACCAAATATAAATTTTGTCTCAAATTAAAAATACACTAAAAATTTTAAACATAAAGTATTTATTGAAAATTTTAATAATAGACTGAATTTATATATATTAAATCATTAAATATTCTAAAACTAAAATATTGAAAAATTAATACCAATCATATTCTTAAAACTATTATCAATACTCAAAATATTTAATAAATAGATATTACTCAATATCTCCAAATAAATTTCAAAATCAAATCATAAAAAACATATAATTTAGAGGTTATATATACTACTAAATTTTTAAAATTTAAATATTAATTGTTAAGGTTAATTTTTTAAAGTCATATTTTTTTCTTGGTAAGCTTTTTAAAGTCATATTTGAATAACATGAGAATTATAATTTTAATACAAACTAGATGTTTGACCTGAGCCATGCTCGGAATTAAATATTACAATTTTCTTTTTTTTTCAACATATTACAATTTTATTTATACATTTATAAAAAAAAATTTTTTTATAAATGTCATATTACGATCCGAAATTGAATATAATATTTTCTAAATTTGANTCAACATATTACAATTTTATTTATACATTTATAAAAAAAATTTTTTTTATAAATGTCATATTACGATCCGAAATTGAATATAATATTTTCTAAATTTGAATAAATTCGAAAAATAAATATAACATTTCCTAAAATTACTCTTTGATTGACACATAAGCTAAGTGAGTTCTCAATTAATATATATGATGATGATGTATTTTAAAAATATTTGTGTACGTTAGTTATTCCAAAAAATTAGTATTCTATTTCCTAAATTTACTCTATTATTTTTAGGTTTGGTAAAAGTTTATTTGAATATTTTAAAATCCGAAATTGAATATAATATTTTCTGAATTTTGATAAATACAAAAAATAAATATAATATTTCCTAAAATTACTCTTTGATTGACACATAAGCTAAGTGGGTTCTCAATTAATCATCTTATATATTAAAAGAGAAACATTGGAGGTCCCGTGTCAAGCCTACAATTTTTTTGAATTTTTTTATTTTAAAAAATTAATATCTAAAACTGGTTGCCAAACAAATTTATGTTTAATTTTTAATGGATTATTATCATCCGTGTTGCCAAACAATATATTCTTAATAAAAATTAATTATTTATAATCTAAAAATAATTTACGAAATTAATCCTAAAAATTGTTTAAATATTTTTTAGATTTTATATTTACTTGGAGATAAATATAAACAATTTTAAAATATTAATTGAAAAGTTTAACCAATCCTCTTATATATTAAAAGAGAAGGATTAGAGGCCACTTGTCAACCCTACAATTTATCTAAATTTTTTATTTAAAAAAATTAATATCTAAAACCTGTTGTCAAACAGATTTATGTTTAATTTATATTCTTAATAAAAATTATTTATTTATAATTCAAAAAAATTACGTAATTAGTCCTAAAAAATTGTTTAATATTTTGAGAAATTATATTGTCTTGAAGATAAATATAAACAATATAAAAAGATTAAGTCAAATTTTGACCAAAACAAATCCGATTAAAGTAAATATTTTTCCGTTGTTTAAGGAAATTCTTAAGTAAATATATTTACATGAAGATAAATATTAATAATTAGAAAACATAAATAAAAAATTTTAACCAACAAAGATTCAATCAAAGTAATTTTATCGATTATTTAAACAAAATTTTAGATACATATATTTACTTGAAGATAAACAATTTGTTTACGAAAAATATATCGTAAAATAAAATTTGGTTGTTTAAATATTGTTTAGATATTATATTTGTTTGAAGATAAATATAAACTATTGAAAAAGATTAATACAAATTTTTAACCAAAAATAATATGATTATAGTAAATAATTTTCCATTGTTTAAGGAAATAAATATTAATAATTAGAAAAGATTAATACAATTTTTTTAACCAAGAAAGATTTGAACAAATTGTGTGATAAATATATTTACTTGAAGATAAATATAAATATTTTTAAAAGATCAATATAAATTTAACCATTTAACTTCCGATTAAACTAAATCTAAAATATAACTTTTCACAAAATATCTTCTTCTATATTAAAAAGAAACATTGGTGTTTTATTTTAAAACTGAAAAAATATTAAATAATAGCTCATGTTTTTTTGTTTATTTATGGATGATCATGTGAATGTAAAATCTTGAAGCAAATATGACTAAATTTATTTTTAATTTCATTTATAATTAAAAAATTTTGGAGTAAATTATAATAATATACAAAAAAATAAATTTGTTTACTTTCGATTCAATACTTTTATTAAGAAAAATAATGAAAATTTAGATTATATATATAATTATTAATAAATTTTGTTCATTACAATTTAACCCATGCATAACATGGGTATTAACCTAGTATATATGATGATGATGTATTTTAAAAATATTTGTGTACGTTAGTTATTCCAAAAAATTAGTATTTTATTTCCTAAATTTACTCTATTACTTTAGGTTTGGTAAAAATGTATTTGAATATTTTAAAATCCGAAATTCAATATAATATTTTCTAAATTTTGATAAATCCAAAAAAGTAAATATAATACTTCCTAAATTAATATTTGATTGACACATAAACTAAATGAATTCTCAATTAATATATATGATATAATTCACTTCCAGTTTTTTTTATTGAATAGACTCTCTAGCAATATGTTCTCCGTATCTTAATTTTTATATAATTAGAGATTAAAAAAACTTAACAAATTACCATTTAACAAAACATTGCGCATGCTTTTTTCCTTTCATGTTTTCATAGTCTTAATAGAATAGAAAAACTAGTTAAATCATACATTTAAATTAAACAAAAAGTAAATCTAAAATTCATTTTTTATAAAAGTAAAATTTAATGTTTATTTATTTTTTATCATATATTTTTACATGTCAATATTATCATAATATATCTATTTTCTAATCTTTTATATATTAAAAAAGGAACATTGACAGTTATATTTGAAGTTTACAATTTTTAAAAAAATAATTTCTTTAAAAAATTCATATACTAAAAAGATTTATATTTACTTAAAACTTTATTAATTATTTTTTTATTAAACAATACTTATTAAAAATTAAATAAAATTTATTCTGATTTTTTAAAAATAAATGTTTAACTGCTCAAAATTTTATTACAAGTTTTTAAAGATTTTCTAGTTTAATAATAATATTAATATTTAAACAATAATTTTTAAATAAATATAATTAAATAATTTTTTGTTTAAAGTTTTCATGAAAACAATAAATATGGTAATAATTTGACTCTTAACCTAAAATATTTTTAAAAGTGAAATCTAAAGTTAATTTGTAATAAGTTATTTTTTAGTTTTTTTTATAATAAAAGAATAGATTCTTACCTCACATACTCTAGGGTAAAATATAATTATTTTTAAAAACTATATTCAATAAAAAAAGTTTCTATTGACTAATTTTTAAATTAAATTTGAAACTATTTTTTGTACAGTTCTATAGAATTACTGTTTATTGAATGTTTTATTTAGTTTACTATGTTATATTCTAAAATTTTTAGTTAGTACATTAGTACTAATCTCATTCACCATAGTTAGTTACTGGCTATTAGGGCATCTCCAAACGATAC
>OVAO01003900.1:0-10746 GCA_900406285.1 Biscutella auriculata
TATCGCGAAGGAAGGGCAGTCCCGGGCTAGGCAGAGCCTCTAGGCCGGGACCCTTGTACGGGACGCTTTGGCTGGGAGATGTCCCGGGTCAGGTTCCCGGGACCTTGGCCGGGACACTTCTCTGGCTTGGTCCGGTTTTGCTTGGTTTGTGCAAGTCGCTTTGTTTTGATCCACATTTCATCCCTCGGTTGCTTTGCGCCTAATATATGAAAATGCAATGCAATATAACCTAAAAAGACTCTAAATACAATCTAAACCCGAATGAAAGCGAATGAAAAAGATACCGAAAAGCGGTCAAAAATACAACATATCATCTAGTGAAGACGAGAAGGACGTAGCAGAGGAGCTGTTTGGACAACTGAATGAGAGTTAAGAATAAGAGGAGACTGGGGATGAGTACTTGGNCACTACCGGTCAGGTCTAGTGACCGGTCCAAATTGGACAGATGAATCGGAGGAAACATATCAGTCACCACACCGGTCAGGTCTAATGACCAGTCTAAATGGGGAGAGCATACCCGAAGGCACGTACCGACCAAGGCACCAGTCACACATGGTGACCGATACACTCCCCAGATCCCATACGGCTAGAGAAAACCTGTGAAAGGTACCGGTCATAATTACCGGTACCAGGCCCCGATTTATGTCTTTTGTCTTTTCACTGGTTTTTTTGGGGCTTATTATATAAAGGGATCCCAAGCACTCAAACCCTAAGCAATTTTTATTCACTGAGCAGTTTTCTCTGATTTTAGAGTTCTATATCTCAGATTTCTTGCTCTCTTTCAATTGGTATTTTCTTTTTTAATTCTGTTCTTTAATTTTTGTTTATTGGTTGCTTGTTTTCTACATTTCTAAATCTAAATCCTCATCACAAACCATGTCTAGAAACTCTATAACTTATGGATTAGGGTTAGAAATGGTTTTTATATTGCTAACATGTTTTAGAACTGATAAAATTAATCTCTTCTTCAATTTCATGATCTTAATGCTAGAATATGAGTAGCTAACCTAGACTAGATCTCATGAATTTCATCGCCCGGAAGGTGTTCGATGAAATTCCGGAAAATATGAAATTTGTTGTTTATAGATAGTATTCAAGGTTGTTTTAAGACTATAGATTGTTGCATGGAATTGAATTTAATGCTTTTTGATTGTGCTTTCTTTCAAGAGATTGTTTAGATTGCATGATTAGGAAAAGGTTTTCACCATGGGAGTGGGTTAATTTACATTAGAAATTTCTAGACATAAGACAAGTTTAATTGAACTATCTACTAGCATGAAAAGAACTGTCCATTTCAATTGTCCTGGTCTATAAGTTATCTTTTATTTCCTAAATTTATCTATTGCCATCAATTTCTAGGATTGTTTAGTGACATAACAACTCCTAACCATTCAAACTTAGACTTAGCAACCTAATAGAGCTAACGTGTTTATTTCCCCTAAGATTGGTTCGACAAAACACCCAGCACCATACCACTATACTACACCGCCTACACCGCACACAAACCACACGAAAACAACACTTATCACTAGTCGGAAGAGTTTGGGATTTTTTCTAGGAGTTTGGAGATAGACTTGTAAGCTAGCAATTATAAGGCTAGTGGAAAATCTTTAACACTAAAGGTGATTTTATAGATTTGCTTTAGGAAACTAGTATTTGTTTCATCAATTTTTGCCGTCGTTTTTTTATTTGTTGTGATTGTCGTTATAGTTTTCAAGAAGGATTCTCTTCTCCATAGGAATTCGATAAATGCTTGCGGATTACCCAACATTTCAAAATATTTAGGGGTAGGACGGGGTGATGCAAATTTTGGTGACCTGCATTTAAGACACCATCAATTATCAGTATGAGAAAAAGGCCCAACCTCCTCCATCCGGGCATATCAATACTTGTTTCTAACAAGTCTGCAATATCCGCTAGTGTAGCTGTTGGGTCACTTTCTATAAACTTTTCCCAAGGGGATTCTTGGCCCATTGGCACAGCTGGATTACTGTCAGGATCGTAATCTTCAGGGAATTCCCCACAATTCAATCCTGTCAATGCTCCAAACTCGACCAGTGAGAACCATAGACATTGGCCACCAAAGACAGACCACATATCGTATTTTTTCTTGGTTAAAAGTTGTCTGCACATTAGAGCATGGATGAACTTACAAGAGATTACACATTGGTTGGTTGGCAATCTGAATAACTTCCCAAATCTTGAGCTTTTAAGCATTTCGAGTTCTGGGGTCCCTTGCAGCCTTGAGTGTACGAAGGTCAGTAAGTCTAGCTTGGAGTAGACGTTTAACCTATGTATAGGATAACAGTCTGTACCAAACAACCTAGGTGGTAATTGATCAGTAGCTTCTCGACCTGAAAGTAGTAGAGCATTAGTAAGTATAGCGTAACATATGTGGGAAGTTTGTTTCTATCCTTAGTAGACGGGTGTAGAGGGACATTTTGTGTGGTATTTTAATTGTGGTAACTACTATGTTTGGGCACAACCACAACATAGTAAGTACTTGGTATTCAAGTTTAATTGTTGTTTCCTAGTTGTTAGTATTCTATGGTTTTCTTCAAAAGGGCTATCTAAAACGAGACAACCTAAAAAGAGGCTGTGGTTAATAAATATTTGGTGAACAAATTGTAGATACTATGTACGCATGTCCGTATGGACGCAGCCATGGATATCACTCGTAAATTCTAATGTGTAAACATGTTGTTTAGACAAACAGGAAATGGTAAAGTTTATGTTACTTGTAGTAGCTACTTTAGATAGTAAACCATATGGTCGAAGATATGAGGCGTCCGAACGAGAATACATAAAAGTGCCTAACATATGAAACCAATTTTTGTAGCGTAGGTAAATGTCCTTGTTAGCAGTAATTGAGGAGAAAAACTTGTTAATTTTGAGTTTGTGGAAAGTGTTTTTTTTTTAAAATTTGGGAGTACACAAAGCGAATGAACAGTGAAACCCTATCGATTTTGTTTTTAAAAGTAGCAAACGAACATTGACAAGGCGGGTTCAGTATGATAACTGTTTCGAGATATAGGAGATTACCCTCCATGAAAATTTTTCGTCTCAAATAAATGCATGGCTTGCTTTGATTCCGTAGAGACGTTGTGTCGATGAAAAACTCGAGAGAGGGGAAGTTGATATTGGCTTGGAATCTCGTTTAGAATACTTCGAGAGTTTGGAGTAGGTGGTGATTTCGTATCTTCATTTATTCTTGAAGTATATGGGGTTTGTTCTTTGAACTGAGTTTGCGAAGTAGAAGGCAAAATCCTCGAGATTTAGGAGTAGAGTTTTATTTTTATTTTTTACCAATGAAGTTACCACTGTTGTAAATTAGTTTTTAATGAATTGTTTATGTATTATTTCTTCTTTAAAAGTGTGTCTTATGGTTAGAGAATGGGATATAGAGGCTAAAGTTGATTAGACTTATTGGTATTCATTAACTAAAGCTGGATAACAATCTTGTCAGATGGGTTAGTGATAGTACTATAAGATATCAAGAGAAGATACTATTGTTATCTTCTACGTAGCTAATTCAACATAAAAGTAGTGGAATTCTCAACATAATAGTTGTCTTAACAGTTTCATATTGAGTGCTTTAATAAAAAATTTTAATTTTCTAGCTCTATTATCCTTAGGTGTCGTACAACAACATAAAAACAACTTAAGCATGTTTTACAGTATATTCATACACATAAAGACCGTCCACGTAGAGTTTGGTAAAATGTAGATGTCATACAACAACATAAATAAAGAAACAAAAACTAACAAATATTATTCACGATTAAGCTTAGATTTGAATAACAATAACTTAATACAACACATGTGAATATAGAGGGACGAGGAACTCTGTGTAGATATCTTCGACGTACTATTTGCACAAGTTATCCACCATGTTGTCATTTAGGTTAGACAACATATGGACCGTGTTTTATGGTGTGTGCATCTCTAGAAATTTGATAGCAACGAGGCTGCAATCTCCAGTACGGTTGTTCTGATACATGCCAGCAATGTGGTGGACGCTGAATGGAGTTAGGGCACGATTAGCAGAGTATTCAATTATGCAGAATTTTTTAGCACATAAGGCATTGCTTGTGCTATTGAGTCAATAATACTTTGTACCTTCTTGTTGTTGTAAATGTCACTTATAACATCAAGGACCTTGATGGTTGACAACTGTAGGTGTATAACTAAGCCCACCCAATGCTTGTTGTCCCAACACATAGAGACATATATGGTGTCAACATCACGGAGCCACTCACGAGATTGGTTAGAGACATAAACCTTGAGACCCTTTGGCCATTGAACGGTCCTTTTGTTTGTGGCTTGATTGAATGCTGATTCTTTGGAATATATGTGATTAATGAACTAGGGCGAGAGAAACTGAGAAACTGAGATCTAGCCTCGGCCAGTGTGTCAGAGTAATGTATACCCAACATAACCATAAGTGTCTCTAAGTGCTGCATTTGAGACGTTGGAGTATGAGGTTAAATATTTATTAGCTTAATTGAGTAAAGTTAAGCTAATGCATCACTTATTGTAGTTGTTGTCCATGTTGTTGATGTGGCCAAGTCCAATAAGAATTAGTTATTAAATTTTGAGATTTCAGAATTTCTATGTTTCCTGAATCCAAACATTATCATTTAGGATATATGGTTTGAATTGAAGTTACCCTTTAATACCCTTTCGTGCGGACTAACCTGTGTGGATCCACCTTCAAATTATCTAGCAAGAGCTCGAAGGTTAGCATGTCTAATTCTGGGAAAAGGTTACTCCAATCACGAGGGCCCTTTATTTTGAATATATGTGATAACATTTTCTCCACTGGAGTTGGAGATTGTTTTGCTCTCTTCTTGGCAGGGGATCCATCATTGATGTAAACAACATCTAAGTTTATTTCCTGAGATAGCAAGTGGGAGTAATATATAATATTTTAATGTGGATGATTCTTTTTATTGTTTTGATAGTTGATCAAACATACTTCGGGTACAATCTCCGTGACATCTTTAGTGGGCTGCTTAGAAGTGACTTTCCTCTTGTAATATTTTAATTCTTTTTATTTTGGGGTCACATTTACAACCTATAGTGGATAAGAGATTAGGTGGTTAAGTCCATGAGGTAGTAATTATAAACCTCAATCACATAGGCGGTGCAAGCTAATTAGAGACATGGTCGAAGTTCTGCAGATAGATTTCATAAGAGATCATGTATGATACAATGGGTTAGTGTAGTGAACTATAATGCAATCCATGTGGAGTAGAACATTTGGGAGTATAATACAAGGTGAGAGTTGAACCTGCACGGCTAAATCCTCTATGTTTCAGATAGTTCCTTAAGAATTTGTTATGGTTTCTGCAGTAGGTGAAGGTAGTAGTACTTGGTCCAAGTGTAGGTAATTGGAGTATTAGAGATTCATGTTAGATGATATGGTTTAGTTGACTTACATATCAATATGTCCACATAGACTAGTGCAGTGGGTAATAGAATTTAAGTAGAGAGATGAACCTGGACGGTTGTTTCCTCTATATTTGTGATGGTGTCCTCAATAGTTGTAATGGTTTCTGCAGTGGGTTGTGGTAGTGAGACCTGGACATTGTGTTGTGAATCGGAGTAAACGACAACAATGAAATATGAAATGAGTTAGTTTACTGAGCAATGAATCAGGACATGTGTACGACTTTATGCAGCAGTGTAATATATGTTGATATATTAATCTGGACGGATGGATCCTCTAGGTGTGGAATGGCTCTTTCAGTAATTGTTATGGTCTCTGCAGAGAGTTGTGGTAGTGGGACATGGTCGTTCTGCTGGCAACCGTATTAAAAGATAATCATGGAGTATGAAATGGGTTAGTTTACTGACATTTAAAATAGTTTGTGTACTAGTCCATGAGGTTTTGCAACAATAGATGATAGATTAACCTTAAAGCATGGAACCTCAACGTGTGGAATTGTTGCTTTAGTAGTTGTAATTGTTTCTGTTTCTGAGGTTGTTGGGTAAGGGGAGTGTTTTAAAGGAGGTCAGTACCTATGTGTTTAACTTGGACATCAAGGGATTTCTGTATCAACAAAAAGTTTTGATTCTATCAAGAAATATACATGGGTGAAACTATTAATATTTAAAGGGTATCTGATATAAAAAGTATATATGTAATCGTAAATGAGGTAATGTTTTGTAAGTTATGGTGTTTTACCTGGACACATGGATCAACTATGTGGGCGATGGTTCCTTCGGGTTTGTCATCTTGTTTGAGTTTGTGTCTTGTGGAGGGATTTAGAGGGTAATAGATGGGTTGCAAAAGTTCGAATTGACTACCAAGTCTATGGTTCGAAGAACGTCAAGATCTTGGTCTGGTATAGATTGATGAAGGGTGTCCTGCATTCCCGAGGCGTAGGGGGTGAGGTTGAATTACAGTTTTTAATTAATAGTACAAAAGCGTGCATAGAGAATGGGTAATTTCATAAATGATAAAGTTGTCCACGTGGACGCATTCTCGAGGTCCATTCATGGAATTTTGTATCTTTACCTGGGCTGAGGTCGGGTAATAATCTCTTGGGGAATTGACAACCAAGTCTATATTTCGAAGCTCGCCTTGGCCATGTTCTTTGCCTTGTTCATCTAGCCTTTGCTGCATACCAAAGTAGTTGGGTTTTTGTTGATAATGTTGAAATGCGTTGCAATGAAACAGTGATTGTATGAATGTAGATATTAGGTTACCTTGTGGGCGATTGGTCCTTGGTTTTCGTTGTTGGTGGTTTGATCGCCGACTTACATGTGGTTTTGAATTAGTATAACAAAGTCACTGAATTTCATAACTTATAAGTTTGAAAACTTAGTACCAGTTACCGTTTGTTTGGAAGATGACCCAAATTTCCATGACATTGAAGTGGAATGGTCAGAATATTCGACATATGCAAGAAGAAGTAGATTTGGCAAATGTTAACCTATGATTAGAACATAACAACGAAGGGCATACGATGTGGACGACGAGTACCTCTTCAGTTGCAGTGTCAGATGAAACATTATAAGATAAGGGGGTTTGCACGAGAATAGCCTCGCTGGAAGACAGTGAGTAACACCAATCCAACAAATGTAGGTGTAGATGACTTAATAGGTAAAGAATAGTTGGTAATGGCTCACATTGATCTCATGCTCGACATCATCTATGTTTGTAGACGTAAGCGGTGTACTCTTGGGTATGTCAAGAAGACTTATTTCTAGAATAAGTGCAACACCCAGTTTCCTCCATCCATTCATATCAACACTTTGATCTAAGAAATATGCAACATAAGCTAGAGAAACATCCGGATCTGGGCCTATGAATTTCTCCCAGGTTTACCCTTCTCCGGTTAGAACTGGCAGATTGCTATACGGGTCATAATTCTCTGGGAATTCCCCACAATGCAAGCTAGTCAAAGACCTGAATTCAACGAGCAAGAACTTAATTGGACGGCCACCAAAGACGGTCCACGTTTTGAATTTTTTCATGGTAACTATTTGGCGAGTCATCAAAGCGTGCATGAGCTTGCATGCGATAGTGCAACGCCTAGCTGGGAATGTGAATAGGTTTCTAAATCTGGAGTTCTTGAGAACTTCTAACTCGGGGTTCCCTTCCATTTTATTGTGGACAAAGGAGAGTAGGTCGGGATTGAAGTAAATGTTCAAACGTTGAATAGGGTTGCGGTCTGTCCCATACAATCGAGGTGGAAGACGATGATCAACATCCTTATCTGAGAAAATTAAAAAGTTGGTTAGAACATAAACAAAAAAAGTCTGTATAGCACATACAGTGGAGTAGAAGTAGTGTGGAAGGGTAAAACCGAATACAAAATTCATAATTATTGTAAGTCAAACGGTGCTATATTGCGTCAACAATGATGGTATAATATAATGGAAGAGATGGTCAACTAAACAATCGAGAACAATAACAACAAGCAAAATCGATTAACTTTCAGTCAGTCAATACAACAACTACAATGAGATAGCAGATTTGTGGACGGGACCTTAAAAGTCAAAAGCAATGGCACACACAGTCGAGAACAATGCCACACAAAGATCGGAATAAAATATGCAAGAAAGACTGGGTTTTTGACCTATAAGAGCGACTAGATTAGATAACCAGATAAACCCTGCAAAACAAACTCAATTAATGTGGTTTTTATTTCAGGAACTGAATCAAAAAGATGCAATAAAGAACAATGAAAACAGATGACAACCTGTGTTTTAAATTCGGTTACAACAAGTAAAGGACCACAATATGCAATAATGTCATCGTTCGTATGATGATATCACAATTATTTTGAAGGAATTCAATCTTGGTGAGACAAATTAGCATTAAAATGGTGGCAAATTTCAAACCCTAATAAAAGAGAGTAAAACTATCACTTACATTATCCACTGGAATTACAAACTGGAATTAACTGTGCAACTATAAAACAGATTAAATAAAAAATAGAGATGAAACGTTTACCTTCCATTGTTAATGGAGAGGAAAGCAACGACAAGCGATGTCGTGATTTCACAACTGGGGCAAGAAGATTAGTTTTTGTTATCGAGCGGGGGAGCGAGCATAGAATCGATAGAAAGAGAGAGTGGTTGTGGAGAAGAAGTTATGAGATGAAGAACAGTTTTTCGTTAGTGAGAAAAACGAAGAAACACAAACAACAATTAGATATGTGAAAATGAGAAACGGTTACGAAAAATTTGTATCTCTCGAGTCTAGGTTCAAATAGCCAAACAATGGAATTTGATTTTTGTATGAAAAAGTTTTGAAAATTTGAGGGAGAATTTTGATTAGACAGATAAATTAATTTTGGTTAATAATCAATTACATGAATTAGTTAGACAACAATTGTAAAAGGCTAAGTCAGTTTGATTTGAAAAATTAAGAGTTATTTGGATAATTTCATAAGAGAAAGTGCATAAATTCCTTTTGGTGTATTTTTTGGCAAATTTTTCTTAAGAAAATTGCTTCTTCCAACGTCGTCCAATATCAATTCCAGGCGGCTAGGGGTGACAAATTGGCGGTCCGTCCATTGACCGTCCATGTCCATATTGATATGGACATAAATGGACTGGACACAAATTCTGTTTTCCGGGAAAAGCACGAAATTCCAGTTTTTTGGGAAATAAGCGAAATTCTGGTTTTATGCGAAAAACGCAGAATTCCGGTTCTAAGAAAAAACGAAAAATTTTGGGTTTTCCGGGAAAAACTAGGTATTCCGGTTTTCCGAGAAATCACAAAAAATTTAGGTATTCCAGGAAAAACACGTAATTCCGCTATTTTGGCGGGAAAAATCATGATTCTGTGATTTTTGGCGAGAAAAATCGTGATTACGTGATTTTTGGTAGGAAAAACATGATTCCCGATTTGGACGGGAAAAACGTGATTCTGCTATTTTGACGGGAAAAATCATGATTCTACGATTTTTTGCGGAAAAAATCGTGATTCCGTGATTTTTGGTAGGAAAACATGATTCTCGATTTTGGCAGGAAAAACGTAATTCCGCTGTTTTGGCAGGAAAAATCATGATTCCGCGATTTTTTACGGGAAAAATCGTGATTCCTTGATTTTTGGTAGGAAAAACATGATTCTCAATTTTGGCGGGAAAACGTGATTCCGCTATTTTGGCGGGAAAAATCATGATTCCCCGATTTTTGGCGGGAAAAATCGTGATTCCGTGATTTTTGGTAGGAAAAACATGATTTCCGATTTTGGCGGGAAAAACGTGATTTCGCTATTTTTGCGGGAAAGTTCATGACTCTACGATTTTTTAGCGTGAAAAACGCCGAAGTTCGGTTTTCATTAAAAATCTTATCTTATTAGAAATTTTTTTTAACTTTTGTAACCTGTGTTAAAATCAGGTGATATTAAACTTTTAAAAAATAAATACACATTAAAATCATGGACGTCGGCGGACAAGCCCATTTGGACATGGACACAAATAGACATGGACACAAATAGACCGCGAAACTGATGGACAAAAATGGACATGTCCAACTGGACATGGACAACCCATTTGACACCCTACAGACGGCCCAATATCAATTCTAGTCTTCCATTATTTTCACTTACCTTCTATATTTAAAAAAAAACAACAAAAACTCACAGTATCTTGATCTTTGATCTCTTCTTCTTCCTTATCAATTGCTTCTTTTTTTTTAATGTTGTGATTCCTTATCAATCGTTTAGTTTTCCTCATTTAATTTCACTAGGTGTTGAACACCCGCGCTACGCGCGGGTTAGTGTTAAAAATTGTTGATCAAACATTATATTAACAAAAACTTTAATCTTTACGTCCATTGTTATGTTAAGCGCAAACGCAGTGAACTAAAGTTGATGAATTCATGATTCTAAGTTTGTTTGAGATGATTTGTGAGTTTTTTTTTTACATTTGTTATCACAATTGTTAAAATATTATCGTAGATTGTATTTTATATTCGGATGTAGAATATTTTCTCGTGGTAGATTGTTTGTAGTGATAAACCAGTTCCGAGAAAAAAAAGAAACTTGGTGCAATTTTGCTTGAGTGAAAAACAGTTGATTGAAATAGAATGTAAAATATTTTGCTTAACAATTCTTGATAAACCTTTTTCTAATTGGTTTTGATATGAATACTTCATCTTTAAAAAAAAATCTTATTGATGTTGTTGAATGCAATTCAAAATTTTATGTTAATAAAATTTCAATACGTAAAATATTAAATCTAGATATTGAAAATAAATTAAATTTTAATATTATTATTGTAA
>OVAO01003901.1:0-10745 GCA_900406285.1 Biscutella auriculata
CTGGAACCTATCAAACATAAAAATACATAACATTTTAGTCATATTTTCAAAACAATATTCATATATGTATAAAGTTATAAACTATATACCTTAGGGTTGTTTTCTCGTCCTTTATCGATATAATTTTGATCGATTATAATTGGATTTTTGGCCTTAATGAGTGTGATATTCGCAAAACTTATATTTCTTGCATATCCTTGTCCACCCTAAAAAAAATTAACATTAATATACATAAAACAACATATATTAAATGATTAAAGACTATATAATATATATAAGAACTAGTACCACCCATGTCTTGATTCTAGCTCCATTCGTAGTCTGATTGAAAGTGCAGTGAGTCACATTAACGCCACTAACTGTAGCTTTTACTCCACCAGCTCCTAGACTTCCCACACTGTTATCATCCAATAATGAAAATTGATTCATTCAAAACCGGTTTTAATGAACCGGTTAGAGTAATTAAAAGTAGGTATACACTTCGGTTTGATTCACACAATTCAGTTTGTTTTTTTTTGGTTTTCAGTTAAAACGAATTTTCAATTGGCTTATTGAATTAAACATATTAAAATATCGATTTGATTTGATTATCGGTTCATTCATGTATTATTAAAATCACCGAGATTAATCGAATTTTTAGTTTAACTGAAATATTTTGGATAGGTGAGAATCGTGAGATTATTCTGTTTATTTCTGATAATTTGATTTATTTTTAAAATTATTTATTTTTCAAATTTTAAAACAAAATTCGGTTAAAAGTTCGGTTTGATTCGTTCGACCGAACTAATAACCAAATTCATTTCAAATTCTCATCTAATTGATTATTGATTGAAAACCGAAAATAAAAAATTATGATTCGGTTTAATTCGGCCTGTTTTGAATCACATGCCTAATTAAAAGCATGGAAAATTACCTAATACCATGACCAGGTCCACAATTAATCCTCGTGATGTTGATATTGATACATCCACTGTTGATTGCTATACAATCATCCCCTGAAAATTCATATGATTATTAGGTTATAGTCATCGTTGAATAATCTATTGATTGAATAATCAAACGAACCAGTTTGAATGGTAGAGTCGAAGATATTGATATCAGTAGAATCACTTATATCAATCCCATCAGTATTGGGACTTATCGCAGGTGCCAAGAGATTTACATTCGAAATTGCAACATTTTTGCATGCTTCGATTGATATATGGTTCCTTGGACTATCAATTGATGTTATTCCGTTTATTATAAGATTATTACATTCTCTCATATGTAACGCCTGCAAAAATAAAATATAATTTTTTGTTAACAGAAAAATTTACAACATATTGAGTAATAGATTTAATTAGTATATTTATACTCACCGTAGGTCGTTCAGAAACTTTCAGTTTTTGCTGAAAACAAAGAATATTTTCATGATTATGTTAATGTGAATAAATATATATAATTACAATAGCAATAAATATTTTTTTTTATGGTTAAAGAGTTTTCGGTTATCAACATCTCAAGGAGCTAAAATTCGACAGTGGACAGCCTAGCGAAAGGAGTCAGAGTCTTCTCGTACAATTATATCTTTTTCAATTCTATACTGCCAAACTGGATTCCTGATCCCATTTGATCTATTGGAAAGTTTTTGCCGACAAAAAAAAAAAAAAGAGTTTTCGGTTATTTGGATCGAAATCTAGTCGAATCATAGTCTATTTAGATTGGACATATATCATATCATGTTAAATTGGTCTATTCTTTGACTTAAAGAGGGAACAGTCTTCTTTTAAAAAGACTCGAATTCGATATCTTTTTCTATTTAAAAAGTGGATATCGATTAAACCAACTAATCTAAAGATAAATAAATATTTATTACCTGCCAAAAAGGAGAACCATGACCATGTATAGTTCCAGAACCATCAAGCATCAGACCAAACACACTTGAGAAACAGATCCATATTTGAGATTTTTGCCATGCTTCTACGCTGCTAGGTGCGACGATAACACCATCCAGCTTCAAACAATATAGAAATAAACTTTTTATTTATTTATTTATTTATTGATGTTCTTAATTTAACATAAGTTTGTTTATCATATAATTAAATTTGTAAATTAAATATTTACATACCTGAAATTTTATAGAGGTAGATTTACATGGACCTTGAAACATTATAGGTTGAAGTAGAAATGTTTTGTTATTGGGAATAACAAGTGTTTTCATGTCTCCTTCTCCACTACATGTAGCTTTCCATGCTTCCACAAAAGCCTTTTTCACATAAGAAAAAAACAAAAATTTATTAATTAGTTTAATTAAAAAATTAATATATATTTGTTATAAAATAAAATAATTACATGTGAATCATCCGTTTGACCATCTCCTTTAGCACCAAAATCAAGTACACTATAGTTTTGGCCGTTTACAATACCAAAACAGATCAAAATCGAAATACTTAGTATGAATCCCTACATCACAAGAAAAAAAAAAAAAGGTTAGAATATAAAAAAGTAATCAAATAAAATGTAATTTGATATGTACCATAGTGAAAAAAACGATAATGGTAAACTATTGAATGTATTTTTTGTGTGTTTTGTTCGTTGAGTATATATGATGTATACGTACATTTGATTTCATGTACTTAAATCGTTTGATGCCTTAAATATAAGTTATTTTTTTCTTTTTCTGTTTATTGAATACATGAAACTATACGTTTCCCTCTTAATTAAAATTTTGAATGCAATGAAACAAGAAATTAAACCATAACAAAAATGTTGAATACAATGTTTTACATGTATACGACTTATTTATTACGAGATTACAATTCATTAAAAACAATAAATTCATAATTAAATAAGTGGTGTTAATTCAATTGTTATTCATTTGATAATACTAATTACTCCGTCGAAATTTTGATTTCATATGAGAGTATTTTCTCATTCGGTTATTATTACATTTGTACTTATCATCTTCGACTAAGAATGTCCAATGAAAGCAAGTTGTTAATATTTATGTAATTCGTAATCTAATAATTAAAAAGCATATACTTAACATGGCCAGCGATTTTATTAGAATTTAGTAATATAATATTATGTATTTGGAGACAAAGAGATACTAAGCAGAGTCTTAATAGTTCATTGTGCCATTTTATATTTTGGAGATTGGAGCAATTTAAAAGGTGTTTTAACATTAATTAAGTGCAAGTTGTTACTATGAATATATGTATATTGAGAATAAACATCACTAATTATTCATTAAAGTAATATTTTAAATAACTCAATGTTCTTACACCAATTATCAGTGGGATAAGACTTATCTAAAAGAAGGTCTTAATTGTGAAACATGTTGTTGTACATAGGTCTGGACACAAAGCGAATATCCAAAAAATTTGTAGTATTTGCGATTCGCTTTATTTCTAATAAATATTTGATTTTGTAATTTTACTTCTAAAATCTACGAATATTCGAGAAAATCAGATATCTAAATTATTTACAGATTTTATACTAGTATTTTTCAGAACTCTAAACTGAATTGAGATGCTCTATTAGGGTTCTTGAGAGTTTCTATATATATTGTAGAGAAGCTCAAGAACAGAGGAATGCTTCGATGGGGGAACATGTGAAAATAACATATGTGTCACTTAAGATCTGTTTGTTACGAACATGAATATAATAATCAGTTATGGTTAATGACACTTGTATAAATCATGTTCCTCTATTTGTCTTCTTATACAACTTTTATCTCGATTTAGAACAACTTAAATCGACTTCAAATATGACATTAAAACAAAAAATGTGGAATGTAGGATAGACTTTGAATAGACATGATCATTTCTTGAAACATTCACGCATCAAATCAGGATCACTAGAATCTCCATAAGCATTTTGGCAATTAATCCTTAGGGTCAGATCTCAAGGATAGTCTTCTCCGTCTATGGGTTTCTACCAGATTTTCAGGTAGCAGAGGACATATGTGATAGTTGTGCTCTTTTCCTTAATCAGGTTTTGTCCCATGGGATTTTCCTGATTAAGGTTTTTAACGAGACTTCTATCACATAGTCCCCCGTCTCCTCCCCTCTGCTGTCTCCCTCCCCCTACAAGGCCCCTACCATTCGCCTTCCCTTGGTTTCGTTATATATTTTCCTCGATTCTCCTTTCCACTTCATTTGATTCTTTCTTTTTTGTTTAATTTGGTCTTATATGAGGTTTAGGCCACTCATTCCTTGTATAAACTGTCTTTTTTGTTGGTTAATATATTTTACATTTCAAAAAAAAAAAAAATTAACCCTTAGGTTTAATTCCTCCATTCGCCATATTAATCTTGATTTCATCCATGAAGATGTCTTTACAAGGTGTGGTTACACTACATAAAAATGTTATAGTATTCACATCCGAAGTCGTTCCACGAAAACCAACAAATTTTACATCGCTAATCGCCACTGCTGAAATCTATCAAACATAAATTAGATTAAGCCCAAGAGCTCAGCATGATAGACTTGGCTGGCATTATTCCAAATCCGGGGATTACACGGTTAAGTCGGGCTATAGATTAGTTTTTCAAGAGCACTCACAAAATCTTCGTCCAATTCCGGGAAATTTGGATCTCAAGCGAGCCATATGGAAACTCAAAGCTCCCCCAAAAATCCTACACTTCTTATGGAGATTAATTTCGGAGAGTCTGGCTACGGGACAAAACTTAAGATACCGACATGTGCTCACCTATATGGATTGCCCTCGTTGCTGTCTAGAAGAAGAGTCTAGTATTCATATTCTTTTTACATGTCCATATGCCCAATCATGTTGGAGAGGATCCGGTCTAGGAATTTCGGGTCAACTAGACACAAGGTCAACTCTGGAACAAAAGTTCCAAATATTGTTGGATGTATATCATTGTCATAATGTGACGGAGCATAATCGTTCCTTACCATTATGGATCCCTTGGCGACTTTGGAAGGCCAGGAATGTTCTTATCTATCAACACACAAACTTTTCATGGGAAGAGGTTTTACGAAGAGCGGAGTTTGATACTCTAGAATGGCTTCAGCGCTATGATCCTCTCACTAGTATCTCTGATTCTGGCTTAGATACCAGCTCCAACCTTGCATATGCGCAACCCCACTGGTCCAAACCTCCTGTAACTTGGTTAAAATGTAACTATGATGCTTCTTATCTAAGGGATCAACCCTCCAACATTGGTTTCGTAGTCCGGGACAGTGATGGAAATTTCAAAGGTGCGGTGCAAGTACGGGGATGTACAGTCAATTCTCTGTTGGAAGCAGAACTTCAAGCCTTACTTGTTTCTCTTGAATTCTGTTGGATACGGGGATATCGACGACTTGTATTCGAGGGTGATAACAAAGAAGTCTCAGCTCTAATCAATGGAAGTTCACAAAATTTTCTTGTCTCTAACTGGGTTACTGATATCTTTCACTGGATTGGAAAATTCCAAGACATTGAGATTATTTGGTCTCCAAGAGTGATGAATAAAGTAGCAGACAAATTGGCGAAGAGTCATCATAATCTTGATCCCAGTTTTATCTTTCATAATACAATTCCAGAATGTATTTCTGTATTGTTACAATCTGAGTAATAAAGTTGGGTTTTTCCGTGAAAAAAAAAAAAAAAAAAATACATAACATTTTTTCTCAGTTTAATTATATATATACAACTATATATAAACATGGAGATCAATAATCGTTTAATAAAATGAAGTCCTCAAAATGTATATTTTATTCTCATACTCAAAGTTCTAACTTGTTGAAATCTATTCTATTACAACTTATTGAATTTTATTCGATTAAGAAAAAATGTAATTCGATTTGACATTACCATAGTGAAATGAAGATGATGGTAAATGGTATAATATTGAATGTATTTTTTTGTGTGTTTTGTTCGTTGAGTATATATACTTAATGATATGCATTTACTTATAATTAATAGTAAAATTAATAGTAACATTTTCAATGGAACAAATGTACATTATTAAATTTATACTTAATAATTTTCGAAGCAAGTTGTTAATATTTATGTAACGAACGAATAATCTAAGAATTAAAAAATATTAATGAAATTGGCCAGCCATTTAATTTTATTAGAATTTAGTATTATAATATAATGTATTTGGAGACAAAGAGATACTAAAGGAAAGTCACATATGCTTATACTAGTTTCATTCTGTCTTTTTGTAATTTGGAGCTTGAACCAAATTTTTTAAAAAGGTGTTTTAACATTAATCAAATGCAAATTGTTCCTATAAGTATATGTATATAAGAATACAAATCTCTAATAATTCATTTAATATAATATTTTTATATAACTCAAGATTTTAATAGTGAATAAATACGTACGTCCTACTCATACCCAACAATGCAATAATTTAAATCAGTTAGATTTTTAAAATTGATACAATTCACAACTTCTCTAACATGAACAAATTGCTCGTTGGCATAACATGAACCGATAAATAAAGAATCTTTTATAAATTCTTTAATTATTTTTTATAAATTGTGGTCTCGTGGATCATTATCGTACACAAATAATAACATGTAATATATAACAAACAAATATAATAATAGAAAGAATGAGAATATATTAAATCACTGGTATGATAATTTGGCACGACAAGCACGTGACGTGAGCGACATAAAACTAGAGGACAATAATAATTCAGTTCGGTAAGTTTGTCTTTAAGTGATTATGCTGAATTTATGATGATGCACAATAAATAAAAGTGTAGTTAGTTTAATACTCCATTCGTTTGTTATTATTTGATCTTTTAGAGTTTTTCATATTGATTAATAAAACATAAAAAACATCATTTAATTTATCTTTTTTTCATAAAAATCTCATTAACTTCATCTATTTTAACCAATCAAAAACCATACTGTATAGTATTAATGGATTTTAACTTTAAATTTTTGCATTAAAATCGATAACATCACTTAAAATGAAACAAAAATAAAAACATCATTTATTGAGGAACAGAGGGAATACTAGTTATCATTAATTATTAAATTGAAGTTTCAATGATTTATCGTAAGAGGATAATATTTATCTTTTATCAGAGTTTGAGTTAATGAATCAATTTTTTGGTACCCCATAAAAATTGACAAAAAAATAATGGATCACATATATAATTTTTTTTATCATAACTAAATCGAACTAAAATTTCGATTTTTAAATCGATTTCGGATTGGTATACCTAATTGATTGGAAAGAAATTGAATTTCATTTGATTCTCGAATTGGTTCAGTTCATCGAGTTGATCAAGTAACCGATTTATATTTTTATTTAAAAAATAAACAAACAAAATTAAATCAAAACTTTAAAAAATATATTAAATATTCAAATTAACCAAAATTATTGAATCGAGTAAACCACAATTTTCTGAATTTATGGATTGGATTGAAAGATTTACATTAATTGATCCAGTAAAAAGATCTCAATAAAAAAATATTAAATAAAACAAAACAAAAAAAGTCAAAATGTATATACAATATATTTCTATTAAATCACATAAGTTCGTTTGATTCATTGAAAAATTTATAGAATCGAACCAATTAAAATTTTGGTTCAATAATTAGTTAAATTGATTAATAATTCAAAATTAACCGAAATTTTATGATTTAATCGAATAATCTTTTCTATATTAATTTAATTTCTACATAACTTGTTTTGTACACACAAAAAAAATATACAAACTCTGAATGTTTTATTCTCAAGGAGTAACAATATTCAAAAGAGAAACTCTCTGTTTAATAAATCTCCTTGACAAGTAACTTAACTCATCCTTAATTGCTTCAAGACTCACATTAAGCATCACTAATCTCCCAAGCATCGTTTGAACATCAATGACCTTCGTGATCTTCCTACTCATGATTCTTCCATAGAACGAACGAATTCCTCCATTCTTCTTCTGGTTCTCATCGTGACAAGAAGAAAGAAACTGCAAAACTGACTGCAAAATAGAGATTGCAGATGCGTTTGATTGCTTTAGAATGTTGGAGACCATAGAAGAATCACTGAATCGTTTAAGAACAGGAGATTTCTTCTTTGTTTGAGTTCTTGTAATGGATTTAGCTTGTCTCGTTGCAACGTTCTTGATCTTCTTCTGGAAGTTACTGTAACTTTGAATCTCTGCTTGAACATTAGAGAGATCTCTTCCACGTCTACGTAAAGCAGATTGAAGAACTTGGATTTGTTCCATGAATGTTTCTATCAAATCTCTTGTGAAATCAGCTACATCGAGTAAAACAATGGATTCATCAAGAGCGTGTTCCACAAGTTTCTTGTTCACACGAAGAGCTTGTTGACCTTGAGGAGAATCTATGACTTGTTCATTGATAAAGTCATAAAGCTCGACGAGCTTAGCAAGACCAAGTTGGATCCGAGAAGAAGAAGAAGAGTTTAAACCTTGAATCGTTTGCAGCTCTTCTTCAACTCTTTGTGCTTTGGGATGGATTAGTCTTGTAGGTAAACTAATAGACCTTAAATGTGTAGTCGTTACAGAGGAAGAAGATGGTTCTGCCATTTTTATTAGATCTGAAGCTGAAAGAGAAATCAAAACTTGGAAAAGAGGTTTTGATGGTTTCAGGTTCAGAGATCCAAAGATATATAATAGTGGAACATTTAACAGATAAATCCAAAAGAATCCTTTATAGTAGGGCTGGGAAAAAAATCTGAATCCGATAATAATCCGAACCGAATTAAAATATAAAAATATTTGAACGTATTCTATATGGGTACTACTTCGGATCTATGTTAATCTCAACCGAACCCAAAATCCAAAATAGTACTCAAAAGATCTAAATATAACTCAAAATATATAATATTTATTATTATCTTAAAATAGTTGATATATTTTTAATGTTTAATATTTAAATTTTGGATATTTTATATATCTTTCATGTTTTGTCACCAAGTTTATATTTATTTTCGTATTTTTTATATTTTTAATGAAAATAGTTTAAAATATTTTTGTTTATTAATATTTCAAATATTTTTTCTGTTAAAAATACCCAAACCCGAATTGACTCAGAAAGATCCAAAAATATTTCGATACTCCCAAATCTGATTTGAATTCGAAGCGATCCAAACCGAACCTAAATAAATCTGAACCAAATCCGAACAAATACTCAAAACAAACATCTACCCCTATTTTAAAGATTTTAATGTAATAGCAATTGGGCATGTGTTAAAATCTTGTAGAGTGAAAGATTTTAGTATCTTTTTTAGGTTAATTTAATTTATCTATTTGTGGTGATGAAACAAGCAATGTAGCTTTCTTGATTAGTAATGATTCTCTTGTCTCCTTTCTTGTCTCAACTTGCCTCTTACATCATCGCTGGCAAACTCAAACATCTGTTTCATTCAAGAAAAAAAGACACGACAACTCAAAGAAACGTTTTCTAATGAAAGATTTTAAAATATATAAACAAAAAATTTCACAAACCTTAGGCCCATTATAGGTCCAAGAATCTAGGGGTCGTGGTACGATTATTATTCTTAATTTCTTACTCATGTGTGTATTTATTTCCCTAGACTTATGATTAGTTTAATAAGAGACAAGAAGACAGAAGTTGTAATAGAGAAATATAGAGAGAATATGACAGAAGAGAGAGAGAGCAAGTTAATGAGTTTTGATTAGCCAAATAATTAGAAAGTGAGTCATATAAAATGAATAGAGTATTACCACAATTGTTGACCACTTGTCCTTTTGTAAATCTTTCTCTAATTGATCTCATAAACTTTGTCATCTCTTTTAAGATCTCAATGATTAGAAATCACAGTCACAATACTCTGCATTTGGCTAGTTAATGTTAATTAGTAGAGATTACCTTATGCATTGCCTCTCCTCCTATACAACTAGAAAAGAACATAACATATTTTGATCAGATATTGTTGTCTGATTTTTACTAAAGAACATATCAAATTTCAAAAAAAAAAATTGGTGAGATTTGCATATATATTAGGAAATATTAATTATTGAATCTTTGTTCATCCACTTTGGAGCAAAATAGGGATTTCGTACCAAATAACTCATGGTAATCTTGTGTGAAACGTAAGACCATATCCAACGCATAAGAAACAAAGATATCTTAAACATTTTTATTAATAAAAAATTAAATGTTTTGAAGATTTGTATCTTGATATAGCTTGTTTTTAGAGCTGAGTCTTCAGAGAAAAAAAATAATAAAAAATTGTGTAATTATTATTTTAATCTATAAACCCATTAATTTTATACTATCCCGTTGTGGGTGCTCTAAGAGAATACAAGTTAGAGTTTTTGTTAGAGGAAATATATAATAACTATTTTCCTATCCCAACGGTTGTGGCCATGTAAAAAATGATGATTTAGGTATTATGACGTAAATTTGTAGAAGTTCGAGTCTAATTCTTGTTCGACTTTGGAATTTTGTTTCCGAATTAATAGGTTTTGAACAGTTATAGATCTNCGAATTAATAGGTTTTGAACAGTTATAGATCTAGAAAATTATTTTTTAAAAAGGGTCAAAATTTTAAATTTAATAATTTAAGAGGGGCAATACCATAAACTTCAACAATTTAAATTAATTGTTTTGAGGGAGGTCACTTGACCACCTAATTCTGATCGGTTTCCACGATAAAATATCAGAGATTTCACTACTTAAAATTTATGTGTTTAACATAATATGCATCTATATTAATAAAAAAAAAATTATTTTTTGTAACACAAATCTTTATACGTAAACAAACATTATACAAGAGGTTATACATTGTCTTTTTAGCAACAT
>OVAO01003902.1:0-10744 GCA_900406285.1 Biscutella auriculata
AGCTAAGGATTTACTCTCCACTAGTCAATAGTGAGAGGGTAAAATCTTACTTATCAGTGATCGGCTTCATTCGCTCCGCCTCCTGTAGGTTTGCTATAAGTACCTCTGTGCACAGGATAAACAGATAAGGGGATAGAGGATCCCCCTGCCGAAGTCCCCGTTCCGGATTTATCTGTCCCTTTGGATTCCCGTTTACCAGTACCTTATACGAAACCGTAGAAATACAAGACATCACCCACCCGATCCAATTCTCCTCGAACCCTAGTTTCCTGAGTACTCCCTCCACAAAAGGCCATTCCAATCTATCATATGCCTTACTCATGTCCGTTTTCACCGCCATAAATTTCCCATTGCATGCTCTGTTTGTCCTCAAAGCATGGAACATCTCCTGGGCAATGAGGATGTTATCCGAAATCTGTCTGCCAGGAACAAAAGCTGACTGAGTCTCCGATATAATCCCTGGAAGGAATTCCTTGAGTCGCTGACAAAGGATCTTTGACACAATTTTGTATCCCACATTGGAGAGACTAATCGGCCGCAGGTCTGTCATCCGGATCGGCCTTTTCTTCTTAGGGATGAGGCAGATATTGGTCTCATTTAGCCGGGGGTCTATCACCCTTGTATCCATAAAACCCTTCGCCGCATTAACGACGTCCTGCTTAACAATGTCCCACGCCTTCTGAAAAAACAGGGTCGTCATCCCATCTGGGCCTGGGGCCTTGGTCGACTGCATCGAGAATACGGCCGCTCGAACTTCCTCCTCAGTCATCGGTCGTCCCAGTCTCTCGTTCATCCCCTCTGTTACCCGTGGGTAGATATTCCGAAGCNACTGCATCGAGAATACGGCCGCTCGAACTTCCTCCTCAGTCATCGGTCGTCCCAGTCTCTCGTTCATCCCCTCTGTTACCCGTGGGTTGATATTCCAAAGCGCAAAAGGAATCGAGGAGGGGCCTGATGATGTGAACATTTCAGTAAAGTACGCCCCCGCAACATCAGTAATCTCAGGTTCCGTTTCTGCCCGCCCTCCCGTCGCGGTGTGCAATCCTGAAATCCTGTTGGTGGCCCGCCGCTGCTTAGTTATAGCATGAAAATAATTCGAATTATGATCTCCCTCCTTGAGCCATTGGTTCCTGCTTTTCTGTTTCCAATAAGTTTCCTCCTCCTGATGCGCTTTCTTTAACCTTTTGGATAGTTCCGTTACCCTTGCTGCAGGTTGGTCGTCATCCCCGAGTGCGTCCTGCAGCTCCTTCTTGAGGGTTAGTAGCGTCTTGCGCTCCTCGTCCTGCACTGCTTTCCTCCATTTGGATATCTCTTTTCGACAGTTAGCAATCTGACCCACCAGATCTCCTGCAAATCTCCTGTCTTGCCAGCCCGTTTTGATTGCCTGCATTAACCCCTCTTTCCCCAGCCAGTTCTTGTCAAACTTGAACTTCCGGCGGTCCTTATATTCCCTAGAGCGGAAAATAACCGCCAGAGGCCTGTGGTCCGATCCGACCATATCCAAGTATTGGGCGTAGGATGCCGAGAACACNAATCTGCATTCGCAAGTGCCCTGTCAAGTCGACATCGGACAATACCAGATGATCTATTTCCTCGCCATGATAGCTCATTCCCCAGGCTGGGTACCTCAGATAATCTACAAATGTTTATCATGTCATTAAACGGTCTGAAGCTACCTGGGTATCTCTGTTTCCCTCCCTGCTTCTCCAAATTGCTCATTATTTCATTAAAATCCCCCACTAGGCCCCAAGGGATATCTCTCGTGGCGTTTATTCTGAGAATGCGTTCCCACACCTTTGGTCTTTGCGAAGCCACCGGATCTCCATATACAAAAGAGATCGCCATTCTCTACTTTACGTTTATTCTGAGATCGCCACCGGATCTCCATATTGCAGATGATGTCTAAAACCAGTATCCTTTACACCTCTAAATGAAAATAGATTTGCAAAATGGTGACATAAAACTATTCTTATATTGACAACATCAAAAAAAGAAAAAACTATTCTTATATAATCTAAACCTTTTTTGTTTGCATACATAAAAATTGAGAGACAATAATCAAATTTTCGTAATGACTTTTTCTCTTCTCGAAATAATCTATAAAAGATGAGTACGTTTGAAATAGTCACCGTAATTGTGTCTTATTTGAATCTCTCAAACCAAAAAGCTCATCATATCAGGTCTCAAGCGCTTGATTATTGTCATCACTCTCAAATTATGGATTTAACATCGGTAACATCAGAAGAAAAGCACCCCAATTACAAGCAACAAATAAGTAAAATCAACTTGCTTCTCACGGAGATTACAATTGACAATAATTATGAGATATTTCCCCTTCAAGATAGATCGAGATCAATCATTGACTGTGAAGAGAAGTTGATTCAAGATTTCCCGTATTCGTTCTCGCATTCACTAACTGACAAGGGTTTTTCCCTTGTTGAACCCCATGATTGGAAAATTTCCATACAAGGAAGCGCGTCGAAAATCTCGCAATCACAAATCGCGATTTCATTGGCATTCATGAGAGGATCTAGTCGAAAATCACCTAAAACACCAAAAGTTTCAGCTGTGATTGGTTTCTCATGAGCACAAATCTAAAATATAACTTTTCACAAAATATCATCTTCTATATTAAAAGAGAAACATTGGTGTTTTATTTGAGAACTGGAAACATATTAAATTATAGTTCTTGTTTTTTGTTTATTTATGGATGATCGTGTGAATGTAAAATCTTGAAGAAAAAATGATTAAATTTATTTTTAATTATCATTTAACATTAAAATATTTAGGAATAAATTATAATAATATACAAAAAATATAAATTTATTTTCTTTTAATTCGATACTTTTATTAAAAAGATAATAACAGTTTATATTATATATATAATTATTAATAATTTTGTTATTACAATTTAATCCATGTATAGTAGGATTATTAATCTAGTTTAATTTCATTCCAAATTTGCGTGTCAAGAAAAAATCTTGGATACAAATCACGTCACGATAAATCATTTAATTTGTCCCGTTATTCTTATTGGATACTTTAAAGACTTAAATCATATCAAAAGACCTTGAAATTTCGTAAAAAGATATTATTATATATTGCCTTTTGCAAAAAATAATAATAAGGTTAATTAACAATCATTTCCTTAATGAACTTTTTTGTACTTTACATTTTTCTCATGTCAATGAACCATTGGATTAGGTAATTAGTTAGCCCTAAAGATTCCTTCTCTCTCTTGTTCGACTTTGGTAGCCTTAGCAGGAAGCAATGAATATAATTTTGGACACGAGAAGTTTACCAATTCCACAAGAAACATATTCAATGTTATGATTGGCATTTCTTACCATCATAGTTCTTTTCTTTTTTCTTTTTTTCCATGGCTTTGAGTCTTTGACTATATAATTTGATGCATAATAAGATTAAAAAAATATCGGTTAACAAAACTATTTACATATATAAATTTCAATTTTCGGTTGAGATTTTATTTCTTTCTTTTCTGGTGAGATTTTAAACTATTAGATTGATATATTATAGTTCATATAGTTGATAAAAAAAAATTAAGAGAAAAACAAAAACAAAAAGCTAAATATTGGACTATTAACTAAATAAAAGATCAAATTATGATGTAAAACTATTACATTAAAGTTTATAATAACTATTTTTTATTTTTTCTTTATCAATAATAAATCATAATTTATAATATGTCGAATTCAGATTTTTTGATAATACAAATGCAATAAACAAACCATTTAAATCGTTATTTTCTAACCATTTCCTTTGTCAACAATTTTCTAACCAAAACATTATTTTCTCCAAATTTTTTTTTAATAAACAGTGCAATTTTCCCAAATTACTGTTTTGGTCGATAAAATCTAGTTTATACAAAAAATATATATATACATATAATATGTATGCTGAAACGTTGTCTTATTGTGGATCACAAGCACTTTTGTTTCGCTTTTCATTTTCAGTTTGGAAACAAAGCAATGATAATTGTAACTGATAACACATAAAGAACTTATTAATTCCCTTTACGGTTATACTCAATTTTCCCATTCATATAATATCACTCTAAGGTTATTTTCAATTTTACATCATATAATAACATCACTCTAAGGTTATTCGATTTTTTCACAAGAGCTTGAATTATTGAATATGTATGTTATAGTCCATAAAAAACAATAGCATTTATTACACAGTTACAATTTTTAATTTTTTATATAACTTTTTATAATAGTAATATAAAAAAACCAAATGTTTAGGTATTACAATGATGATGATAGTGATAATGAAACTCAATTTGTTGAAACTCCCCTGTTATTTGTGAATTGACTTAAAAGGGGAGACCAACAAAAGAATATTCTAAACAAATCCCAAAAAAAAAACAGAAAAATTGCAAAGATCAAATCACAAATCACATAAGAAAATAGGAGAAAAGATTTATGGTATGTAATTATGTATTGTATTGGTGAGATAGCTTCTTCAATCGAAGAATTCCCATTTGAATCTTGGAGGAACCGGTTTACCCGGTTCGACCGGTTTCGCCGTAGATGCGGAATCAAACATCTCCTCCCAATTTGAAGTCGCAACCGCTTGACTTCCTGATGAGGAAGAAGCTCCGGAATCTCTCGGTTTCTTCTCCTCTTCTTCTTCTTCGTCCACAAACGATAACAAATCGCGTTGCTGAAATTGCGTTTGTGATTTCGGTTTTTGGCGGACGGATTTGTTAATTTCAACTTTTTTGGTAGCGTTTTTGACCTTCAAGACGTCGAGTGCTTCAACGTATTCTTGAACTCTTTTCACCTTAAGCAAATAAAAACCAAAATCAAATCAAAATTAGAGATTTCGAATTTTAGGTTAGGTTAATTTTGGTTACCTGCATCTTCCTCTTCAATTTCACATCTCCATCAGCTGTAATGGCGTCGAGTCTCAACAACTGATTCATCAGCATCTCTATCAGATTCACTAGACTCTTCTCTTCCACTTTTCCTCCTTTACTAATCACTGTTTCAAACGCCGACACCTAAAATCGGACAACAAAGTCACAGATTCGAAATAATGGCGGATTTTCAGAACAGTCATCGGGAAAGTTTACCTGTCCGGCGAGTCTGTCGACTTCGAAACTAATGTCGGTGATTGATTTTAAGGCTTTTTCAATAACGGCGTTTTTCCTTTTTTCGAGGATACGTTTCTCCTGAGAGATTGGATCTTCTTTAAGGACAAGTTTTGACCGATCTTTAACTCCACATAGATCTAAAAACATCTTCGAATCTCTCTCTTTGTCTTTATACAAAATCTTCATGTCTTCGTGGTGAAGTCCAATTTGATCGGATAGTATCTTCTTCAACTCTCCTGTAATCAAAAAAATCAATCATCAACAACCAATCAAAAGAAAATGTCGAATTATAATTTTTTTTTTCTTTTAATTTTACCGAAGGAAGATTGGGAGTTGATGGTGGCCTCGTGANTCAATCATCAACAACCAATCAAAAGAAAATGTCGAATTATAATTTTTTTTTTTCTTTTAATTTTACCGAAGGAAGATTGGGAGTTGATGGTGGCCTCGTGATAAACCGACCCGTATTTGACCCGAACCCGAATAACACGTGGCTCATCGGAGTTCTGATCTGTTCGCCTTTGTACAACCATTCCTCCAGGTCGGCACTCCCATTCATTACCGCTACCTCCGCCGCCGCTAACAGACGGCGTCGTTCCCGTATTCATTTTCATCATTCTTTGCTTCCTAATCGTGTCTGATCGAAATCAGATGAGCTCACATGTTATAAAGAATCCAATGTAGAGAGAGAGAGAGAGGCGATAAGAAAGTTGCGATGAATATGATTTCTCAACAGTCAACACGATCAAGAAGAAGAAGGAAGAAGAATAAAGAAACGTCTGATCAAAGGGAAGTAAAAAATTTTATTTTTAATTTCTAAGCATATTTTAAATAAATATTGATAATAAATAAAATAAAATAAAGAGTGACAGCTAATGGTATTGTTGTTATGTCTCATCATCAGTAATCACATATATATATATATATATACATTTCAATAAGTCCTCACATTTTTGTATTATTATTATTTTTTTTTAATCTATGTTCTGTATCAGTTTGGTTGTCTCTATTCTGAATACAGATAATCCATCTGCGTCAGATGAGAAAAATCAAACATATTGTAACTGAATTTATTTAATTTTTATTTTCAGAGCAAAAATACCAAAAAGGTTATAGAAAAAACCAATCGGGCCTATAAGTCCAATAATTTTATCTGCGTCTTATTTTGTGAAAACAAACTCAGAAGAGACACGTGGCAGTTATACAATATCCAAACAAAACTCAGTTTCTAGTTTACGACATGAGTTCCAGTGATAGGTTCAGAACAACAGCTACATGACAAAAACAAACCATCTCAAACACAGGCCCAAGATAGGCCCAGGATTCTTTTTTTTTTTAATAGTTATATTGTGACATTATACTGCCATCAGTAATAATCCATTTATCAAATATGTTTACGTTAATTTATGTAATTTTTGTTTTCTTTTATTTAGCTGTTAAAATCGAGATGAAAAGATTTGTACATACAAAGAAAAGATAAAGAGAGACAGAGAGAATATTAGTGACAACATTTGTATTAACTGCGTCTGTTGAATGTTGATCAAAGCTAATGTTCTACAAACGCCTCCCTTTGACAAACGCAGTAAAGCTACAAGAGTGAGATTATATATACATAAGAAAAGAATATTGTTAATTAGTTCATCGAAAAATGTATATTTATAAAAATACTTTATATATGGATCGACAATCTATTTTTTTCTGAAGTTTGCCCATATAAAATCAATTCCACACGAAATTTCGACCTCTGTATATTTTTCCCCAAACTTTAACATCTAAATCCAATTACATACCATATGAAACTTAAAATCGAATTTCCACATAATATGATAGTTATAGATTCAGTTCCACAAATCATGAGTTATTAATGGTTTATTGTAACCATAAATGTCACTAAACCAAAATTTACCCAATCAATTTCACATTTAACCATAATTGAATAAGCTAACCATAATTAATCTGGTTTAAGAGATATAATTGGCTTACCAATTGAGACCCAAAATCGAACCAATTTTAATCTCCAAAATCGTTAATCCAAAACTAAAATCCCCAATTTTAACTCTCCAATATCGAAACCCTAAAATCACGACAGAGAAGAAACGAAGAACATATCAAAATCGAAGTGGAGAAAAGGACGAAATCGAAGGGAGAGAGGGACGAAATCGAAGGAAGAGAGGGACGAAATCATGTCTGTAACGGCGTTTGCTCTTCATCCAGCACTGAACGACGAAATCGAAGGGAGAGAGGTTACGTGTGATGTCGACTGTAGCAACTTCCAACCAGTCAAAACAGAATAAGGCGTCCAAGTAAAACAGAATGCATTTCATTCTTTGTAGGTTTTACGTTACTGTTTCAAGTGTTTTGGGGTCAAGAGGGAGATATTTGTTGACCAATTTCTCCCTTGCCCTTTTCTTTCTTCAAAACAAAATAAATTTATTTCGTATTCGTTTGTATCAACAGTTGAAAATGTTTAATCTCATATTATTGTTCATGGAGAGGAGTTATGATTGATGCAAATGCTTCTTACCGTAAGATTTAAGAATGCAAACAATCAAGATTCAATAATAAATACACAAACATGGATTTTAAGAACAAAACTTGAAGATGATGTCGAATCATTAGTTTTCGAAGTCTTAGCAACAACTCCATCGCCACACCAACACCGTTTGGCTTCTCGTGGCGAAATTTTAGGGTTTGAGCAAACTCAATTTTGGGGTCTTTGTCGATGGAGGAGAATAATAATGGAACCAGATTTTCTCTTCGGTTTACTCTGGTTCGGTTTTCTTTTTGGTTAACATCATATCGTTTCTATTTTGGTTACAACGAAAACCGTCTATTTATACCATAATGGGTAAATTGGTTTCGAACTTCGACTTCGTGTGTAATTGGATTTAAATGTTAAAGTTTGGGGAGAAATATACAGAGGTCAAAACTTCGTGTAGAACTGGTTTTATATGGACAAACTTCAGGAAGAAATAGATCGTCGAAAATAGAAGAAGAAAGTAAGAAGTATGCAGGTACTAGCTACAGGGTATTTGTGCGTACATGGTAATATAGTTCATTGAATTGCATGTTGTCGTGATTTAGCCTTATTAATTAGAGCATGTATGAATCTTCAAAGACAGATGTGGGAGAGAAAATAACTAAAATGTAATGAAATTTATTGTTGGAGATCGAGCCAGATGTATAAGTAAATCCTTTCTCAAAACCTGTTGAGTAACACAAATAAGTTAACCATATGTAATGATGTTCCAATCAAATCAAATGTTTTAAAACTATTAATCAATAATGTCTTTGTTTGTTTAATGGGGTCAAATTTCAGTTGATACTACCGAATTTTAGTTTTGTTTCCAAAAAATAATTAAAAAAAACATTTCTACAAATAAGTAACACAAAACTTTTGGTGTAAGAAAGATTTTCAAAGTTCAAGAATCAACCGTTTAAATAAACTTGACAAAAAACAAATTAAACAATTCACAATGTTTCACAAAAATGCAAAAACTCAGAATGATAAATTTCTTATTTGCATGCAATGTTTTAATTTAACTTTAAAATGATAAAAGTAATTTTTATATCGTAATTAATCTATAAAAAAGATTCGCACCGTCACACACTTTATTATTTTCACCTACCTTGAGTTTATGGATACCATGCAAAACTTATGAAGTAACTAACCAATATCATAGAAAGAATCACTTCACTCCTTGATCTACTTAATCTCTAAGCTCAGAGTTAGGTTAAATACATTTTATATGCTATAAATATAGATAAAATCTCTAAATAGTTTAATAGAATCTTTAAATAGAATGTCATCTCTCAACGTTTCAACTATTCTGTTTGTGATGTTTTTGACGATAAATGTTTTAGAGAGGGGACCTAATATGGTTATAGCCCAAGAATGCAGACACGATCTGAGCAATATGCAGGTGTGTGCTCCGCTGGTTCTCCCCGATGCAGACAATACGGTCACGAACTCCAGTTGTTGTGGTGCACTTCAATCAACTAACAAAGATTGTCTATGTAACGCTCTTCGTGCAGCCACCAAACTTACCACTCTTTGTAACCTTCCCTCTTTTGATTGTGGTAAATAATCAAAATACTTTTGGCTTCTGATTTTTGTAAATGATTCCATTTAAACATATTTAGTTCGGTTTTGTTAGTTCATACAATTTTTTTTTGTCATTATTATCTTTTTGGATTGTGCAGGTATAAGTATTTAGTTCAACAACGTTCAATTCCGAGGATTTTGGGGAGTTTGGTCTGAAAAAGACAAAACTGCAAATTAAAATATTTAAAATAATAATAAGATAAGAAATATATTATCTGGTGTTTTTCACTTTCTTTGTTTTTGAATTTGATCTGCTGTTCGCTTTGTTCAATACTTACTACTTATGATTTGAATATCGTTTTCACCATTATTACTACAATTAAAAATTTAGTTTCAAATTTCAAAAGAGAAAAGTACCTTCATAAATAAATAACATTGACAAAAAAGTCAAATGATGTTGAAAGAATAATCAAATTTCGTTGGTTCAAATTGAACCGGAGATTTTAGTTTGGATTGGACCAGAGATGGAGATCCATTGACTTTAATTGGCGCTTGGTCAAAATATTTCCTATTAAGGATGCGTGTAACACATAAGCTTAACCTATGCGCGTGTAAGCTTGATATATATATAGCATATTAGCATTACACTCTCGCTTTTGCTTCTCTCCACTATTCTATACTCGTCAAATCGTTAACCGGAGAAAATCCAACTAAATTTCGGTGATTTGCCGGCAATGAAGTAACTATGGATTTCTTTAGACAACTTTTCGGTAGTAAGAAGCACGAAAAATCTTTACCAGACAAGAACAGACAAAAATGGAGCTTCACCACCACCAGAACTTTAAATCCAACGAAGGCTTCAACTTAGACGTCGAAAAACATGTGATAGCCGTCGCAGCTGCTTCAGTTGCAGTGGCTGAAGCGGTATTTGCGGCTGCTCATGTGGCAGCAGAGGTAGTGAGACTCACCAATGGAACTGCCGAAAGAAGCGGCGGTAGAACGTCATCAATAAACCAAATCGATAGGTATAGTCGTCGATGGGGTCAAGAGTATGTAGCGTCGACGAAGATTCAATAGGCTTTTTGTGGCTACTTGGTTAGTTTACTTAAGAACAAATAGCTCGAATGCCACAAAATGAGAAAAGTGTTGAATGAATTTACTTATTCACCTATAATTTTCTGCTGAAACATTTTTAAAGCTCAAAATTTTAAGAACAATTTGTCTCCAATGAATTTTTTTAAAGATATTGTCTAGTTTAGCACTTTAATGCATTATGACAAGTTTGTTGTGATAAATTACAAAACATCCCTCAAATAAACATTTTAATTGTCTGATTTTTTTACAATTAAAATAATAATAATATCATCTCTCTCCTCTCTCCTTTTCCCTCTCTTCTCCAAATTTGCCGCCCCCTTCTTTAAACCTAAATCTAAAATGCAACTGAGCAAAGAAAATCACATNTACAATTAAAATAATAATAATATCATCTCTCTCCTCTCTCCTTTTCCCTCTCTTCTCCAAACTTGCCGCCCCCTTCTTTAAACCTAAATCTAAAATGCAACTGAGCAAAGAAAATCACA
>OVAO01003903.1:184-10743 GCA_900406285.1 Biscutella auriculata
TTAATATTTTATGTTTTAATTATATTATTCATATATTTATTATTTTATATTTGGTATGCATTATTTAAACTGCTTGTACCATTCCAGCTAAAAATATAACGTTTGATCTGCATTTATCACGGATGATCTGCATGTTCTGCACGATCTGCATGATCTACACATGTTCTACATAAACTGCATGATCTGCTCTGCTTAAACTGCTTTTACCATTCGAAGCATAACTAGTGCTGCGATTTTTTTCAGATCTAAAAAACTGAATCGTAATCGGATTGAAATTTTGGATTCGAATATGAACAAATATTCGAACGAATTACAAATTAGATATTCATGAATATCGGATCGATCGAATATTATCTAAATATCCATAGATATCCGAAATTATTTGCATAGCTAAACAATTTTGGATTTTTCTATTTTTTTTCAGATTTTTAGGTTTTTGGATTTTTTCGAATTCTTCAGATTTTTTTCTTATTTCGGTTATATTTCATTCAATTTGGGTCGATTATCCGATTTTATCCGATCCGAATTGAACTGAAAAATATTTCAAATATTTTTTTAATGTTGAATTTTTCTATTAGAAACATTAATTCACCTAAATTCTTAGAAATTTTTATGAAAATAAACCCATGCATTTGCGCGTATGCACCTAATTAGTATAATCTTCGATTTACACTTTTCCAAGTCGAATAGAACAATTAAAATATGTGGTTCATTTGGAGTCCTGATTGAAAGCAACATGTATACTTAATCAAATGATCAGTTATTTCACTTTTACTCTTGAATATAAGTGTTTTAGCTTTTATTAATTATCACCGTAAACCAATAGATAATTTGAAGAAGTAAGGTCGTACAAGCAACATCCAATATAGTATAATCTATTTATTAATTATTTTTATTTCAAGCTATTATGATAATGATAAAAAAATGATTCTTTAACATAGCAATTTAACAACTAACTTAAATTACCTTACTCATATATCTAAACTGATGAAAAAGTCCAACAATTGCTAATATGGTTTTAAACTATATATACTTATAATCATTCAAAATATTTGTAAGTAAATAGACTTTAATGAATATTTTAGCTTAAAACAGTACTCCAACATAGAAAATTTCTCAACATAGGGTTTTGACAGAAGAAAAAAAAGTAATCAAATAAAATTAACATATTATTAAATTCAAACAGAAATATTAATTTTTTTGCCTTGTAAGTATTTTCACACATGAATTATTTCGATTCATCATGTGAAATAATTTATGGTTTGATCATTTGTTTTATTACTTCCAATGCAAGTAAAGGAAGATTAGCGACATGGGTAGTATTGTAATAAACAAGGTGATAAAAGAAGTCACCTGACTATTTGAGCTGCTAATCTCTGGCCACGTGCCAAAAACGACACCGTTTGCTGGTGATCCAGGAGTGGTAGGATGAGTTTAATTTTAAGCACAATGACTTTATAATTTCTAACAAGTGATGTTAGTCCAGTAGTAAAACATTTGGCATCACTATTATTAGGTCTGAGTTTCAAGTCCTCGTGAGAGCATTTGCTTCTCTCATTTATGAGAGTTTAGGTTAGTGGATTACTCCATTTGTAGTCCACAAAAATTGAAAAAAAAAACTTTCTAATTTCTATTCAAATATATAGACACGTCAGTTAAGAAAGTGCAAGTCTCTATCATTTCTCTATCATTTCAAATGTAGATAACTGTTATCTTTTTTTTTTCCTCAAAGTAAATTTTCATGAACCCGATATATCGTAAATGATAGCATTTAGAACCGATAAAGAGGGTAAATGATAAAAAAATGAAATCTAAATTATCCGGCATCGATATTTTTGCGATAGTGTCCGCATCGATGTTTCCGAATCTTTTCTTCAAGTGAAATTGATCGATTCAAATTTGTTTTTTCAGTACTCCACATCTTGGATCCAACCCGAGACTGTGAAATTTGTAGTTTTCCTGGTAAGAATATCGATCATATCTTTCGAATCGCTTACAAAGTTCACTTTTGAGATTCCTTTAACCCATAAATGTTGCATCGCCATTATTAGGGCTTGAATTTCAGCTTCCAGAGAGTTTGCGACCCGTCTCCCTCTTGTTTGCCCGCCGCCGAGATAGGTACCCCTTGAATCTCTTAGGATCCACCCGCCTTGAGCTCTGCTCATAGGATTTCTGAAAACTCCATCTATGTGGCATTTCAATTCAGTTTTCTCTGGAGGTTTCCATTTATTATTTGATTCACTTTGATGAGGAACTCGATTTTGAAGATGAATGTCATGGGTTGTTCCGTCTATTGTTTCCGTTTGAAATTGGAGCATTTTCCCATTCTATGACATCTTGTTTTGCTGATTTTATGACTGAGTTCCAAAGTTTATTTTTTTTTTTGAAATACGAGCAGGTTTCGACTCTTTTAAAGTCTCCATAATATCCATGATGGAAGGTTGACAAAATTTTGTATCATAGGGCTCGAGTTAAGCTGAAGGAAAAATTCAAGTTTTTGATTGAAAGGCGCAAGAGTATTGTAGATCACTGGATTTGGTATTCTGGATGCTCGCCAGACAGCCTGAGCATAATTGCAACCAAAGAACAGGTGTGCATTCGATTCTTCATCTTGATAACATCACTTACATAACAAATCTTGCGTGATATGTCTTTTTCTAGATTTTTTGCTATCGGTAGGCTGTTAGATATTAGTCTCCATAGAAAATGTTTGATCTTTGGGGGTATTTTCAATTTCCAAACTTGCGTTTTTTGGGCATTTGATCCCTCTGTTGGTTTGATTCCTTCAGTTTTTGGTGTATGAGTTGATAACCAGTACCCATATCGCACAGAATAGGTCCCATTTTAGTGAAATGCCAACCAATTTGGTCCATAGTTGCGTATCTGCTCACCTTTATGTTCATTATTCTTTCAGTTTCATCACTATCAACTTCATTTCTAACTTTTGTTTCATTCCAACTTTGATTTGTTTGGTTTAACCATTCATGAACATAACCATTGTCACTTTTCAAATTATTTTTTCGAGGAGGTCTTGAGAAATGATCAGTGATCCATGCATTTGTCTAAATCTTTACTGTTTTACCATCACTGATCACATATCTTAATCAGTAAATCCCTTCCTATTAGAATCGATCTCCATATGTAGGATGGTTTTACTTCCAATTTTGCATCTAGTATATTTCCATTACGAAAAAATATAGTTGCTTTATAACTCTTGCCATTAAATATTCAGCTTGGTTCATTAGTCGCCACGCCTGTATTGCTAATAGAGCATTATTAAAATTCTCTAGGTCACGAAAACCTAATCCCCCTTCTTTCTTTGGCACACTTAAGCGATTCCATGAGAACCAATACATTTTCTTTTGAACTTTATTAGTTCCCCACCATAATTTAGATATAATTCCAGTTATTTCATTGCAAATCCTCTTAGGAATCTTAAACACATTCATAGTATAGATTGACATGGCTAGAACTATTTATTTAATAAGAATTTCTTTGCCTCTTTTAGATATAATTTTTTTATTCCATCCTTTAGTTTTTTCCTCCATTCTATCAATGATGTATTGAAATAGCTCAGCTTTCTTCCTCCCAAACTACTAAGGGAGTCCAAGATATTTTCCTCATTCACCTTCATTGTAAATTCCTAAAAGGTTCCTTATTTGAGTTTTAGTGTGGTGGTTGATTCGAGAACCAAATGTAATAGCTGATTTCCTTAGGTTACTGCTTGACCAGACGCTTTTTCATAGTCTTTTAAATTTTTATTCATTCGATTTGCATTAGAGAATTTGCTAGCATAAAGAATAGTGAATCATCCACAAATAGTAAATGGTTCACTATTCAATCTGTATCGAATTCCTTTCATTCTATTTTCATTTAGCTCTCTTTTCATCATATAAGACAAAAATTCTTTACAAAGAATAAACAAATAAGGTGATAATAGATCACCTTGTCGAATGTCACGTTCTGGTTGTTCTGGTTGGATATATCCTCTTGGGACCCATTTACCATTATAGAGTAGTTAACAGTGGGGACACATTTCATAATTCACTTAATCCATTTCATATCAAATCTCATTTTTATCATTGTCTCTTTCAAAAAATCCAATTCAATATTGTCATATGCCTTTGTAATGCCCGTTTTTAAGACCATATATGATCCATATTGTCTCTTTCTAACTCGTAAAACATGATAAATTTCATGGGCTATGATTATATTATCTGTTATCAATCGAACCAGGATAAAAGCATATTGATTTTCAGTTATCATACTATTTAGGCGAGGTTTTAATTGATTGACCAAAATCTTAGCTATAACTTTATAGCTAAAATTACATAAAGCAATAGGTCTTAAGTTGGACATTGATATTGGAGGGTTGTTTTTTAGAATCATACAAATATTTGTATGGTTATGAAGAGAATCAAACTCTTCCAACTTAAAAAATCGATACACTTCAGCACAAACTTTGTTTTTAATATCAGTCTATAACTGTTGGTAGAAATAACCAAAGAATCCATCCGGACCTGGATATTTTGAGGGACAAATATCAAAAACAACTCAAGTTATTTCATCTTCTGAAATAGTTGAAGTTAGTTCTTTATTAATATGATTGGAAACTCTAGTAGAGAAACCCCTAAAAATTGATGATAAGTTCCTTATGTTATGATTTGATTTGCTAAATAAGTCCTTAAAGTAGTTGATAACAACTCTACTTATATTTTTGTCTCTTCTATGAGAAACACCTGCTTCATCTTGAATCATATGGATCATATTTTTTTACTGCTTTCCTTTCACGGTGTTTTGAAAAATTTTAGTATTGCGATCTCCTTTATTTAACCACATATTTCTACTTTGAATCTTCTAATAAGTCTCTTCTTCCTAATAGAAGTTATCTAGCTCATATTATAGTTTTTCTTTTTCAGAACTCGGTATTGATCCGCTTGCAATTCCGATGTCCAGTTTGATTTCGTGTCCTCAACTTGATCAATTTCTTTGAATCAGTTTGATCGCTTCCACATTGATATGTTTTTCTGCATTTCACGAGTCTATTGTAAAGTCTGTTTTCATTGTTAGGTCCATGATTATTCTTCCAATCCTTTAATGCAGAGACTCTAAATCCTTCTTTCTCAGCTAACCTATGGTCATAATAGAATTGCCGACGAGGATTCTCTCTAAAGCTAGAAATCTTAGTGATCACAGTTTTATGATCTGAGCCACAAAATGTCTCAGATTCTGATTCAGAAGATGGAAATTTTAAAATCCAATTTGAATTAGCTATAACTCGTACTAAACAACATGATATATGATGCGAGCCTTATTTCCCAATGCATGTAGATCAATGAAATCACAGACTTTCACCATCCTCCTAAAATCACATAAGGAATTTTCATTACGCTTAGGGCCTCCTCGCTTCTCATCATTATTAAGGCTATCATTGAAATCTCCCATGGCTAGCTAATGATCATTTATTATGGTAATGGCTATTCTCTGCAATATTTCCCACACATCTTTTCTATTCGTTACACTACAAGAAAATACGCCATTAGCGACTACGCGACTACTTTTGTAGTCGCACTTTAGTCGCACATACACTGTTGCGATTAAAAAGCGGCTCCAAGACGTAGTCGCTAATTTTTTAGTCACTCTTTTGCGATCCGCCGCAGGAGAACCGCCGACCACCGAAGCTGCCAGAGGAGGACCACCATACACCCCTAATAAATCCCAAATATCATGTAGCATGGGGGATTCGAACACAGGTCTGCCCATCCCTCCTCACAGCCCCTAACCACTAGACCACTGAGAAGTTATTGGTCTATGACAACATAACTTAAATATATTAGTATCTTGTATTTTTGTTTTCCTTAATAGCTTGTTCGGTTTAATTATTTTTAAAAACCGTTGACCAAATTAAAAACACCGAAACGTCTTTAGTTTCAATTATATAAACTCTTATAACCATGTAATTCGAATGAAATAAATATTAAAAAAGTTCATATGTAACCGAATCAATTTTATTTTTCAAAAGTTCAAATATATGTTTTGTTTGGACTAACTTAACATTTTGTAACCGGATCAATTTTTTTTTAAAAGTTCATATCCTTAGTTTAATAATGGTTTATGATACGAAATAGAGTATATACGATCCGTACTAATTCTAATTTAAAGATATGTGGAATTACACAAGAAATCAAATATGTAGTCGCTCAGCGACTCGCTCTTGTAGTCGCTCTTTTGCGACTACATGTGCGACTATCTGTACTATTTTAATTAATTTTTGCTATTTTTTTAAAATGAAGTTCAAAATTTAGACCGAGATGTCGTTACTTTAACACGCATTAAACTCTTATAACCGTGTAATCCTTGTAAAAATAATTATTAAACGAATGATTGTTAAACGAATGATCGTCAACTCGATTAAAGAAAGGTTTCCGCTAATTGTTATGCTTTGTTTGGACTAACTTAACATTTTGTAAAAGAATCAATTTTTTTTATCCAAAGTTTGTAACCTTAGTTTAGTAATGGTTTTATGATACGAAATAGAGTATATACGATCCGTACTGATTCTAATTTAAAGATATGCAAAATTTAAGACGATATCAAACATGTAGTCGCTCATGTAGTCATTCTTTTGCGACTCCATGAGGGACCACATTGGAGTTGAGGTTCTAAACCACATGTAGTCGCTCATGTAGTCGCAAAAGAGCAACTACAAGAGCGACTACATGTGGTTTTTTTCTTATTTTTTTAGGATGACAAAAAACACATGTAGTCGCTCTTGTAGTCACTCTTTTGCGACTACATGAGTGACTACATGTACTATTTTGATTAATTTTGGCTACTTTTTGAAAATGAAGTCCAAAATTTTAGAAATCTGAGATGTCGTTACTTTAACACGCATTAAACTCTTATAACCATGTAATCCTTGTAAAAATAATTATTAAACGAATGATCGACAACTCGATTGAATAAAGGTTTTCACTAAATGTTATGCTTTGTTTGGACTAACTTAACATTTTGTAACCGAATAATTTTTTTTTTCAAAAGTTCATAACCTTAGTTTAGTAATGGTTTTATGATACGAAATAGAGTATATACGATCCGTACTGATTTTAATTTAAAGATATGCGGAATTTAATACGAAATCGAACATGTAATCGCTCATGGAGTCGCAATGTAGTCGCTCTTTTGCGACTCCATGAGAGAAAACATAGGGGTTGAGGTTCTAAACCACATGTAGTCGCTCATGTAGTTGTTCTTTTGCGACTACAAGAGCGAGTACTTGTACTAATTTGCATCATAATTCACCTGACCGCCGCTTTCCTAAGTGAGTCGCTCATGTAGTCGCAAAAGAGCGACTACAGACTATAGTCGCTCTTTGGCCGCAAAAAAGAGCGACTACAGTATGTAGTCACCATTTGGCCGCAAAAAGTTGTGACTTCTGACTAGGGGTCGCTATGTAGTTGCTATTTAGCGACTGCAACAATGTAGTCGCTCTTTTGCGACTAATGTGCCATTGTTCGTCTGTAGTCGCTAAGGAGTCGCTCTTGAGTCGCCGAGGAGTCGTAAATATTTGCGACTACTTCGGTAGTCGCTCTTTGTAGTCGCTAATCGCGTATTTTCTTGTAGTGTTACAATGGGATGATCGTAAATAAAAGAGAAGTAAAAAAATACCATTGTATTCAATTTCACAATTGATTACATTAGGAGATTGATATATAATAGAAACATAAGCAGGAGATTTCCACATAATAACTAGCCCACCACTTAACCCAAGTGGGGGTACAATATTGAAACTTGAAAAACCTAATGAAACGCATACATCACTAACATAAGCATCATTTTGTTTTGTTTCAGAAAAGCAGATTATGTCTAGAGAGTGTTTTTTAGACACTTCCTTTAGGCGTCAAACTGTCAAATGATTGTCCAAACCTTGACAATTCCAGGCGGCTACTCTCATGGTTCTGAAGGTGGTTCTAGTCCCATTGTGCCTTGCACTACTGAAGGGTTATTCTCAGATGCATCAATCTTATTTATCTGACTTGTTTCACCCATAAAGCCTCTAGGTGAGCCGAATTCCAAGTCGACATTATCCCCAATCTCATTAAGCTTGCGCTTTTTGTTCTCTTCAATTCTCAGTGGTCTATTAGGATAATTAGGGTTAGCAGAATCATATTTGAACACTTGAATAGGCGTACCTGAGATATTGTGTTGATTCGGGCAAGTTCTTTGGTTGATTCGAGTTGATAATGATTTTGCGCTATCCATAGTCCTGATAGGATGGGGATTTATGTTGGTAATTCCTCCGTGGTTTAGGTTGTTAGGATCTCGAGGATGTGATCTCGGTGCATTATCATTAGATTGAACTTCATTATCTGATATGTTCTTAGAGAATCTCTCTAATTGCAGGCATCTACCTGAATCATGTGAGAGGATTCACAGGCATCACATAATCCACGAAGACGTTCGTACATGAATCGAAGAGGGTGCTTTTTCCGGGAGAAAATTGAAAGTTTCTCTGAAACTTAAGCGGATGGTTGACGTTCCACTTGATTTTCACCCGAGCAAAGTCAAAACGAGAAGAGGAATCTGGGTTGTAGTCCACTTTCTCCACTTGCCCCAAAGCCTCTCCGATATGGTAAATCATGTCATATTTCAAGGTATTGAACCGAGATATTTGTACCCAAAAGGAGATATGATCCAATGATATAGGTATCACACTTGGTGTCCACTTTTCTAAGATGAGCATACGCTCTGACGCCCACAGACCCCTTCTTAACATTAAGTTAAGAGATTCTTCAGAAGGGAAAACAAACTGAAAACAATTGTTCTCCACTATTCGCCCATGTATGGTTCCTTCTTGTCCCCATATCCTTGGCATATTGGCTATTAGCGCACGTAATGGTTGTTTCTTTGGGATTGTAGGTCGCCCTATGAGAATAAAGCGATTTGCATAAGTAGTTTGGCGGACAATAGCCAAAGACAAAAGGATGGGAGGATCTGAGATACCCAAATCAATCTCCTACATATTTCTGCGTATGTTCGACATTTTGAGAGGAATTGTGATTGTGTTATAGCAATATTCGGATGATTTGTTGTAGATTTTCTGAAACTTATTATATAGTGCATTAACATATTTGGAAAGAATAACATAGAGATCCCCGCTATTTTGAAACCGTTTCCAATCGCCAGAGAATCGCAAAGAGGGAGAGAGAAGAATGAGTGAGTTTCCTTAAAGATTGTAGATAATTGTTATCTATATCCAAACAAAATGTTGTAAATATATGAAATATAGTTTTGTAGTGATGGAAAAGGTAATAAAGAAAAACTAACCGAAATATCTCAATCTCTCAGTCTCCCACCTCTCTCTATTCTCTGGTTCAATCTAAATTAAGCTATCATAGCCTCTCCCTTTCCGGCGTCGTCTAAGACGTCGAGAGAGGGAAATTATGTTTAATTAGCTTTTCGTTTCTTCTTTATTAGGTAATAAAATCGACTAATTTTGGAGGAGTCCGTACTTCTTTTCCTCCTCCGGAAAAGAGATGACGTTTCCATGCTCGCTTCGATGGACGGTCTGGCGAGCTCTAAAGAAGAGAAGACGCTTGTTTCTCGGTCTCCTTGAGAAGCCTCAGTGGTTTAGCTTAGGCATGGCCTCTGCAACTTCGTCTCGTATTTTGTCTCTCTTCCGTCGCATTGAGCATCATCACCAAAACTTGGAGATTTCCAGTATTCGACCTTCCGACGCTGCCAGTTTTGTTCGGATGGAGGATCTAGTCGTCGGAGCTAGTGATACATAAATTATATCTATTAGAATCCAACACTAAAATTACGTTCATAAAATACAAATTCAGGTCGAGCCCTTCTAGCCCAGCTGGTTCTGGTGCTTGGCTTGTTACTCAGAGGTCGCTAGTTCGGTCCTCGTCCCACGTAGTTTTGGGATTTAAAGAGAGTGGACCCTCTTTGTGGCCACATGTTGACAAAAAAAAAATACAAATTCAGAACTCACCGACTTTAGAATATGAAAAAGAAACAACTCTTAAGTGAAGGTTAAACTAAACGTCATAGATCAAAAGAAAAAAATTAGAGTTTGAGGAGTTTTGTAATTGATTTTTCTTATTGCTTGAATGAGGACGAAGCCAAGCTCTTTATAGCTCGTTACAACGGCATAACGACTTCAACAATTTCTTTCTCCTATTTTGTCTATCTAATCATTGGCTTCCACGTGGCTTCACTCGTTATCTTCATTTCTCTGTATTAGCCAATGGTCTCCCATTTCTATTCGAGAAGGTGACAAGTCTATACTTCGTCGGATAGTTGCATGGACGACGCGTGTCTTTTGCGTTAGGTCACGCCAAGAATCTCTCCCAAGTTACTATTGGGCCAACATGTGGGCCTCTGATCTTAATTGTAAAAGTTTGTTGGACCAAAATCATATGGACTTTTGTTACTTTGTACTTGGGCTTTTTCCTTGGCTATTTGGCCTTACTTTGGATTAAATCGTTGTTTCGGTTAGAATTAGGTTGAGAATTAGTCGATAAGTCAACTGTGTTACAGATAATTATCAA
>OVAO01003905.1:0-10737 GCA_900406285.1 Biscutella auriculata
AACAATTCCTTCCAACCTCTAAACAATCCTAAGCACTCTCGTGTCAATAGAATATATGCAGCATGCATTGCTTAGATCTAACAACCTATCAAAGTCTCCTGGGAAAACTAGATAGGAACGAATCTAAAATAGATGGATCAGATCTATTAAAGCATTAAACACACAAGACATGAAGATTAATGAAAGAATAAAAGATAANATTAATGAAAGAATAAAAGATAAGCACCAGATCCATCCCTAAAATCACAAGATCTAACTAATCCATGAGCTGAGAATAAAAGAATACTCACTAATCATTGCAAACAAAAACATAAATTCATATTAAAACTTAAAAACTGATTACAAACTTAAAACTAGAGTTCACCAAAAAGGTAAAACCCAAAGGAGAGAGTCTCCACTAAAACATCTCTCAAACTTCTTAAAAACTCTCCTACAAATGATGAAATGAAGAGACTATTTATATACAAGCTTCCATTGGCAAAAACATCTATTTTTGGCAATTTCAGGAATCAGTATCGGCCAAGGGCTGCCCGGTACAGATCTGGGCCGGCCCATTCTGCTGTATCGGCCAAGGCCTGCCTAGTACGCCCTTCCTCCTGCCCGGTACTGGTGTATCGGCCAAGGGCTGCCCATTACTCCCTTCCTCTTGCCCGGTATTGTTGTATCGGCCAGGGCCTGCCCGGTACTCTCTTTCTCTTGCCCGATACTGCTGTATCGGCCATGGCCTGTTCGGTACTCCCTTCCTCTTGCTCGGTACTAGTCTGGTTGACTCTCAGGTTTGACCGGTTCCAGCCCTTTTCATACCTGGTTGATGCACGGTCTTACTAAACACCTGGAAATGCAATATGTGCCCAAATGCAATCCTAAAAGATTCTAAAATGACCAAAAACATATAAAACCGAGGAAAATACGGGGTTAAAATAGCGATAAAAACCGGGTATATCACCATCTTAAAGAATCTATCAACTACCACAGAGATGGAATCATGGTCGTGTCTAGTCCTAGGCAAACCAAGCACAAAATCCATAGATACATCATGCCACAGATTATATGCAATAGGGAGAGGGGTATACAAATCGAGGGGCTGAGTTTTAGTCTTGGCTTGTTTGCACTTGAGCATTGAGAACATAACTTCTCCACGTCCTTCCTCATGTGTGGCCAAAACAAATGGTCTTGAGCTCCCTTCATGGTTTTATCTACTCTAAAATGTCCCATTAGGCCGCCACTATGAGCTTCCCTAATCAACAACTCTCGGATAAATCCATTAGGTTCACACAATGATTTTTGAAAAACAAGTAACCATCAAGAATATAATAATGGTCCAAAGCATGAAATAACCACTCAGTGTATATGCTTTTAAAGTCAAGGTCAGTAGCATAGAGGTCTTTCAATTGCTCATCACACTCTATTTCAAAGGTCTTTGAGAAATCCGGCAATACAAGCAATGGGGCATTAGTTAGCTTTTCTTTCAAGACTTGGAACGCTTTTTCTTGAGCATCCTCTCACTTGAATCTCACTGACTTCTTGATAACTTCGGTGAGAGGGGCGGCCAAGGTGCTGAAGTCTCGCACATATCTCCTATAGAAGCCGGCTAGACCATGGAAGCTTCTTACTTCACCGACTATCTTAGGAGTGGGCCATTCTCTAATGGATTGAACCTTGCTTTCATCCACTCTCACTCCTTCAGCTGACACAACAAAGCCAAGAAAGACTAGGTTATCCGTTCCAAAAGTGCACTTAGCTAAATTAGCATAAAGTTCTTCTTTCCTTAGCACATCTAGAACTGATTCTAAGTGTTTAGCATGTTCTTTTAGGCTTTTGCTATAAATCAAGATATCATCAAAGTAAGCAACCACAAATAGACCTATGAATCTCCTAAAGACATGGTTCATTAATCTCATGAATGTGCTTGGAGCATTGGTTAAGCCGAAAAGCATCACCAACCACTCATATAACCCATGTTTAGTTTTAAAGGCCGTTTTCCACTCGTCTTCCTCTTTCATTCTTATTTGATGATACCCACTCTTTAGATCTATCTTAGAGAAAATCTTAGAGCCATGAAGCTCATCTAGCATATCATCAAGACGTGGAATAGGATGACGATACTTAACTGTGATGTGGTTGATTGCTCGGCAATCTACACACATGCGCCACATTCCATCCTTCTTGGGGTCCAAGATCACAGGCACCGCACAAGGACTCAAGCTCTCCCTTATGTAGTCTTTCTCCATAAGTACCTCGACTTGATTTTTCAGATCCTTGGTCTTTAGAGGATTGGTTCTATAAGCCGGCCGGTTGGGAAGTATAGCTCCGGGTACAAAGTCTATTTGGTGCTCTTTGCCTCGCTTTGGTGGTAAGCCATGAGTTTCTTCTTCACCTGGATATACATGTCTATACTTTTGCAAGAGATCACTAAGAATACTCGGAATCCCCGGTGAAGGGTTAGTAACACAAGCAAGATTTTCTTTGTAGACAATAAGTAAAACCGTTTGATTAGCATGGAGAGATTTCCTTACAACACTTTGGTTGACTAGGAAGTTGGTGAGCTTCTTGCTTGAAGTAGGATCATCTTTCTTCTTTAAGTCAAGCTGGTCTTGAGCCACTTCGTGAGGAGTCATTGGTAGAAGGGTGATCGTTTTGCCCTTATGTTCGAAGGTATACTTGTTGGTGAAGCCATCATGAACTACTCTTCGGTCAAATTGCAATGGCCTTCCCAAAAGGATATGTCCATCCTCCATAGGTAAAACATCACATAGGATCGCATCTTCATACTTGCTTATAGCCATGGGAACCTTGACTTGATGAGAGACCTTAAGTTCTCCCTTGGCATTAAGACAATGTAAGCGATATGGTTTCGGGTGCTTCTTCATCTCTAAGCTAAGTTTCTTCACCATTGTGGTACTAGCCACGTTTGTACAGCTTCCTCCATCAATGATGAGGCTACACAACTTCTCATTCACCAAACACCACGTGTGAAATAAATTGTCTCATTGTTCTTCTTCCTTTTTCTTGGAAAACAACTTCAAAACTCTCCTAGTGACCAAGAGCTCTCCTTGGGCAGCTTCTTCTTAACATTCCTCAGAAGGATTCTCCCCTTCTTCTTCTTGTATGACCTCGTCATCCTCTAAGATATACTCTCCATCATCAAGAAGAATCATCACCTGCTTGTTAGTACACTCATTTGCATAATGTCTTCGGCCTTGACACTTGAAGCATTTAACATATCTTGCTCTAGTTGGGTTGGCAATCCCTTTACGACCTTGGGACCACCATGTATGGCCGTGTGAGCTTTCTCTCACACCACCTTTTCCTCCTTTCCTCTTTTTCCCTTTCTCTTTACGTCAAATACGGTTGTCTCTCACGCTTTTAGCCATGATGAGATGATTGGCTAATGATTGGTGAGGTACGGTGTGGTTCCGGCGTGTGTAAGCGAGTGCAAACGCACACGCACGGCCAGCTGGTCGAGGAGGAAGGACAAACGCAATCTCGTGCGTGCTTTATCAGTCCTTGCGAGAGACTTATGATTCAAGATTTAAAATTTTCAAACTTTGCACCAAAAATCGACCAACAAGAAAGCTAAGACCTTTTGATAGGTTCAACACACAACAAAACTAATCGACGAACTAACAAAGACAGATCTAGACTTAACAAATCAAACACAAATGTTAAAATCTTTTTGGGTTTTCTCTTAGTTCTAGTAAAGAAGCAGACTCAAACACATAAACTTGGAAACTTTCGAAAGGGGAACGAAGACTCCCTGAGTTTAGGTACAAGAGGCTCCAAGCTGGCTCCTGATACCACTTGATACACGCTTACTCGCGTGAGAATGCCCTTGGAGACAGACTCGTCGGCGGCCGGCTACGGAGGAGGCGGCCTCAAGTCCACGGCTCTTAAACCCCGTGTTCAATTGACGAGAAATTTGTTATTCCCCGCCCAAACCTCTAAAAGAATAAGAACAATCGAGAGAGAATGAGTAAAGGGAAAGAGTTGGTCGATGGTTTTGAAGTGGAGTTGTATGGTAAGGCTGGTACCGAGGCACCGAGCGTACGGACGAAAGTGTAGAGTTTTCCTCCGACTGAATCAGCTCCAAAGTTGAGGCCTATTGGTGATGTTCTCTCTGATGATAAAAGATGAAGATCGATTGTGAGGAACTGATGAAAATGCTAGACCTGTTCGGGGGTAGACGAGGGTAGTCACCGGGTATGTACGGTACCGCCTCGCCGGGCCGTACAAGGAGTAACTTGAAGATTTCCTCGCAGATGATGGTTGGTGGAGAAGAACGACAGTGAGTGGGTTACTTGGGCGACGGTTAACGATAAAAAGAGAAATGAGGTTGAGATGAGGAGGAACGAACGAAAAGGACCACCAAGGGGTGAAGATCCTTGGATACACATTAGAGATCTAAGATATTACATACTTAGATTGCAAGAGATATGACACACTCAAGCATGAGCTAACAAGACATACTTCTCGGTTTTTGATTTCAAAATGCTAGCTAACGGATAGGTTTCTCACAAAGAAGGCTTAAATACTAAGGGAAGGAAAGGAAGCCTAAACAATATGGGCAAAACGCAAAAGAAAAAGAAAGAAACGACAAGGCATCTCATGAGAGAATAAAGGTCATATCGGCTAAGGAAGCAAAGACTCTCATGGCGCCTTGGAGACTTGGTTCATGTGCAATGGGCCTCATTAAAAACCTTGGTGGGAAATCCTATTGGGACAAAACCCACCTAAGGTAAAAGAGTACCCGGAACCATCTCTTTATTCGGTTTAGTCTCTTAAAGACAAAAGGAGGTAGATGTGGGAATCCAGCTCCTTCTCCTTTAACATGAAGCAAGTCTTCTCGAAGTCCTCCCATGTATGCATAATAGCTCCATCAAGCTTCTTTGCTTGTGCTCTCGTGATGGGACCAATTGGTGCTTGGAGAGATGGTTCTTCTCCTAGCAATGTTAGTTCTTGTCCTCCCAAGCGTGTATCAGTAACTATGCGAAAATTGACTAAGGCACTACACCGGTCACACGCCCCGGTCCAAGCACATTGGTGCATCGCCCATAAAGTTAGGAGAGCCCACCCCGGTCATCTCGCCCGTTCATCTCGACCGGTGCAACAACAAGGGATGTGTCGAGCCCGCCCTGGTCTACTCCCCCGGTAATCTCGACCGATGCACTCTCGTTAGGCCCAATTCGATGAAGTACCCAAGTCACTTACATCGGTGGCGTGACCGGTGGACTTCACAGGTTTGTTCTTCTAATAAAAAAACGGGATTTTGGCTAACTTTTTCGCTTCATCTTCTTCCTTACTCGAGTTTTCTCTCAAAAACTCCAAATCTTTTTCCCAAATCTTCAATTCTCAACCGATTTCAACGAGTCAAAGCTCAAAACTCATTATTTTCGTATTCCTAACACATTTATACCCAAGGAAACTCTCCAAAACCAAGGTAAGCCACTCAACTTCACAATTTTAGAACACTATTCACTTGGTGAGAATTTTTTTTATTTAATCTTGAATGATGATTGATTGGTTCTAATTGATGATTATTACTTGCTTAGTGATTGTTAGTGATTGTCCATGGTTGAATGCTCTTAATTCGAATGATTCATGGCCAAATTTTGGAATTTTTGAACATTCTAGGTTAGCTTCGTATGAAGTGACGAAAATTGGGCTTAATTTCGGGAAAGTCAATTCTATGAACGCAATTGATGATCTTTGAATGAATTTGGTAGCTTAGCTTTGATGAAGGATTTGATTAAAAGAAATGTCTCACACTTTTGCTAAGAAGTTCAATTGACATGAGTCAATTTGGTTCGAATTGGTTGAAATCCATGGTATTGGGATTACCTTGATGAATGATTCACCTTATTGTTATGATCTTGATTTTAATAGATGGTATTCAAATAAAATGGATCATATAGGTGTTTGTTTGTCAAGATTAGACTCAAGTTTAAACCGCATTTGCCTTGCAATTATGTTTTGTATGATGGTTCGAACAAGAGGAGCAAAGAATCCAAGGTAAAGGAAAGGAAATTGCAACTTGTGGTGAAACGCGCAAGAAAGAAAGAGAGGATCGCCTGGGGTCTCAAGGCGAGCTTCTACACCAGAAAGAGATGGAATGATCATAGTATGGAGTATTGGCGACGAAGCTGCTTATGAGACTCTAAATGACATGGAACCAATGCCTAAAGCTAAGCGCTTCAAGGATGCAAGACAGAAACACATCAAAAAGACAAAGGAAATAGTGATGAAGCAAAAGCAATGGCTCAATACTTCTTGGAACTTCCATTCACAGGAATACTTTTCCCTCACACTCCCACCCTCATGAATCTAGGAATCTTGAATGATATCACAAGTGTGATGGTACAAGCTGAGACTGGAAACCTAATGGGTCGGTCTCATGCTGCTTACCAGATTATGACAAGCTGGTTCGTAGGAAGAATTTAGGTTTAGAGAACACCAGGAAAGGGATCTGATGACCCTTTAGGAGGAGGCTTGATAAGGTTCATTGAACAAGATAGGAGAATGTACCAAGTTTCTTTCAGAGACATTGCAACTTTTTATGGTTTTTCTCTGAGCGGTAGATCATCGATGAAGACAAGGATATTAAACAACGATATGGTTAGCCAAGTCATTGGGGAAGATGAATTTTAGGGAGGAACAATAATGGCATCAAAGATTAGGCATCCAACTAAAAGGTACCTGCAAAATGTCTTACCTAGAAAATTCTGTTGTAGACGTGAGATGGGAGAGATCTACATTGGGGAAATGAACTTCATTCGAAGAGGAATACATCCTATATGCTGAGATACTTGGATCCATCGAGTGAGTTCAACAGAGATGCAGTTAAGGATGTCAGTATGTCTTAGCTAGAAAATTCTATTGTAGACGTGAGATGGGAGAGATCTACATTGGGGAAATGAACTTCATTCGAAGAGGAATACATCCTATATGCTGAGATACTTGGATCCATCGAGTGAGTTAACAGAGATGCAGTTAAGGATGTCAGTATGGTTCAGGTTTTCTGTAATGAGTTATTAGAGATTCAAGAGAAGTTGTGGAATGTGAAGGACATGATGCCACAGCTGGCGATTGAAGGTTTTCTCACCCCACTTTTTGAGTTTGTTGTTGCCCCATTGGTTGGTCCCTCGGCTCCTCCCAGATTTCTAGACATGGGATATTTGCAGAGGTCTTATATCTTTCTTGGAGAGACAGAAGGAAGTATGTCTACTCATTTACAAGTGTGACATGGGACAACTCTTCTGTTCTTCTACCTAACAGCCAGTTCACGAACCTGAGTGATGCTGGCAATGTGGAGTTCAACATTGGGGAAGCTGATCTGTATGACACCAGAGGCCCCAATGTCCATATGGTGCCAGTAGGAACAACGAATGCCAAGCAAATATGCAAGTGGATTGTAAGAGAAGCTGAGATTGAACCTGATATTGAGCTTGAGCCTCATCAACAGGAAGATTCAACACCCATTTATGGGAGTGCTAGATACTACGCCAAGCCACTACCATTTTCTACATTTCCTGGCCATATGCGCGATATCATCAAGGACAATAGGAGGAAGAGACGTTGGATTAAGTTCCTTGATATCATTGTGAGGAAAACGGTTGGTGAGCTAAAATGGACAAAGTCAAGACTAAGAAAAAGTCAGGAAAGGGCAAGAAAAGTCGAGGAAAGGTTGAGCAAGAGCAGAGAGAGAGAGAGAGAAGATGCTCTGAGGAAGTATGAAGTGATTGAGGACCGGTTCAAGAGGATGCATGAGCTTATTATGAGAAGAACCAGTGGTTATGGAGGTTGCACTGGGGAGGGCTCTACAAGCGTCATTGAGCATACATTCACCTATGGAAGGAGATCAACAAGTGTTATACCATAGAGGCGTGAGTACGAGGAAGCAGCTCAATCTAGAGCATCTGCCTATGAACTTCGAGATAGGCACCCCATCGTCTCACCTCCTCCTTACGATTCTGACGACGAGATCCCTGACTATTACTCCGAGGAGGAGTATGATCCCTCTTACCATTGGATGTGATGTACCACTTCCCACCTTGTAAATAAGCATTTAGATTTTTTCTCTTATTTTTGGACTATTCTTCTAAACTCATACACATAGACTATTCTTCAAAACTCATACATTTAGCCTAAACACATTTAGCTCAATTCGGTCATTCTCATTTTTAGGATGATTCCCTCTAACCCTTTTTCCCCTTTTGCGTAAGCACTTATGTGAGTTCTCCTTGTTTGATTTAGTGATTTCAATTTTGCAAAAACATGAAAGTATAGAGAGTGACGGTAGTGATTTCAACTTTGCAAAATAGTGATTTATATTTGGGTTGTTTAGGATGTTTGGAAATGGATTGAAAAGATAAAGAAAAGCTTGTGTAACTCTAGGACTTGATTCTGATCTGCTTATGGGAAGAACTAAGTTTGAGATAATGGGTTGGACATGGAAAAACTTGAAAAGAGAAAGAAATAATGGGTAGAAAAGAAAGAATAGAATAACCAAGAAAACAAAAGAGAAAAGAGGATAGGATCAAAAGAAGCCAAAAGCTATTAGACTCTAAAAATCAAGAGGAAAAATTTTATGCTCCAAAAGAGTAAGCCTAAGAAAAAGAAAAAAACGAAAAGAAAAAAAGAGAATAAAGCCTTGGAGTTTGATGAGATAGAAAGAGTATAGAAGTAAGAAAATCCTTAAGTCAAAAGAAGAATGGTGAAGAAAAGGGTCAAGAAAATAGGATTGGGTAGATACTATAGTTAAAGTTTGGTGGAAGTAGATATGTTCAATGTTGTATGCCCCAATTGCTCTTTGTCTTTCCTGATTTTGTTATAATTCTTTCATTCCGCGAGAAAAATCGAATTACAATCGACCTTCATGCCTTGTGTGAAACATTCTCTTTTGCACTAAAGTCCCCATCAGTCCGAACCGACTGAAACCATTGTGTGCCTTGAGAAGTTAATGCTGACAAGACTAGGTTGTTCTATTTTTCAGAAATAAGGTTTAAGTAATTTAGATTAGGTCTTGTTTAGCGATAATGATTAGTCTGGTGCCCATTGACAAGCGTTAGGTGTTTGAAGAGTTTTTCTAGGAATAGGTTAGACCTATCCAAGATTCCTTTCTTGACTAGAAATATAAGTAGTTCTCAAAAACCCCCTTTATAATTCCCTAAGTTTAACTCCCCGCATTATAATTAATCAATCTCGTCTGCTTGGTTCTTACTACTTACACTATCTTCACATTTGCTTGTTACCAATCACAACTATTTTCTTTTTCGTCTCAACCATTACTAGGTCTAATTTGTCTTTTTGTGTTAGCACTTTGATCTATGTAGATTTGATATCTAAGTATTACACTTATTGTCTCTGCACTTTTAGATTTAGCTGTCTATTGTAAAACCTGAGTGAGGAGCACCATGCCTTCCAAGACCTTATGTTTCGTTTTGATGGCGTCCTTCAAAAACTTGTTGTAGTGTGGGGACTAACATAAAAGCATCGATGAGAGGCATATCAATCTTAACATCTTTCTTCTGCTCCTTTTTCCATGAATTGGGCTTTATGTCTACCAATACTTTTCCGTGAATTGGGCTGTGTCTCCCGGGAATGGGAATTTCGCCTTACACGGAGGTGTTTCGAAAATCGGAAATTTGGTTTTTGCCAGTTTCTCCCACAAAATTTCCTTTACTTTGCTTTTGGTGTCAATGCCCTTCCCTTTTGGTTAAATAATCTCAATATGCTTTTCATTAATATTCTCCTCCACCACAATCATTTTTTTATCTCAATGGTTACCCCCTTACTTTGTTCGTCATGTCCTCAGTGAAAACTTGAGTAGGTAATTCTCTTCCACTCTTTAGGATTATAGCACTAACATACTTCGGGTTTACCTAAGATTCCATGTTAGGTGACATACTGGTCTCTTGAAGTTTGAGGTTATTTGCACAACTGTTGTGACAAGAGCTTACTAACTTGGAGGTTATTTGTTCGAACTTGCCATAGAGATCACCATAGGAGTCATTAACCTTGGCTTGAATCTCTTTCTTGAAAGCATTAATCATTATCATTCCTTGTTTTACCCTTTGGGATTTACGTCAAGAGTTGAGTAGTTTTTTTATAAAGTTATATTTTACCACTATTGCTACTATAGATGAGTAGAGCAGAGTAAAATACAACTGTTGAACAAATAAAGAAAATTCTATCGCTACTATATATCGAACCAAATCGAGAGGTTTTACGAGAGACAACTGATTTATAAGGAAATTCTAGGTCTAAGCAGGATTTTATATTTGTCACTAAAAATCCTATTAAGATCGTCGTACGGTTGTAGCACAGGAAAGTGACCATTCAGCAAGCAAATTAAAGCGGGAATTAGCGAAGAATAAATAAAGAGAAAGCAGGCAATTGATCAGGCAAACATATTTTAGGCAAGGATCCTAGGTCTAGGTGCTCCGATTTTAATCTTATCTTAAGGTTAAGGATTTAAATATGGACTCAGCCACTCTCGCATGAAGAGCCTCTCTCGGGGTAACTCTAACACCGCACTCTCCTGTCCAAACGCTTTGAGAAACCCCGAAGCAATGACTTTCTCATAACCCATCCTAAATGATATCCTAATATGCTTCAATACCGCGCTCTCACGCCTCAAATATCTAGGCAATCAAGAATATCAATTAAAATTGAATAAGGCAGAAACTGAAAACTAACTATCCCTTTTTAGGGTTTAGAAGCTTTCTTTAGATCATGACT
>OVAO01003907.1:0-10736 GCA_900406285.1 Biscutella auriculata
GGGGCAAAAACGCAAATAGCAAAGGGGAAAACGACAAGGTTCCAAAGAGAAGGTAACAGTTATATTGCATAAGTGATGAAACGCTTTCTCTTGGGACCTTGAGAGTTGGTTCATGTGCAATGGACCTCATTAAAAACCTTGGTGGGAAAACCCATTGGGACAAAACCCACCGAAGGTAAAAGAGTACCCCGAACCATCTCAATGTTGGTTTAATNCCATCAAGCCTCTTTGCTTGTGCTCTAGTGATGGGACCAGTTGGTGTTTGGAGAGATGGTTCTTCTTCAGCCAAGATTGGTTCCTTGTCATCCAAGCGTGTATCAACTCTCAACTTTGAAGGTTATAGGTGGGCTATACCAAATATAATTAATCGAGCCAGAGTTGAGCAAAGGGCTTGGGAAGAAGCCGTCACAGTGGTAAATCGAGGTCTGAGTTTAGGTTATGAGGTTAATGGAGTTCCTGTGATAGGGGATAACACTCGGAATACAAGTCACCCATTTTGATATATTTGCACAATAGATGCGTCATGGACATCCCCCTCAACTCCTATTGGAATAGCCTACATAATCAACAACCGGAGTGACATAGTTGTGTCCAGAGGTCGAGGCAATTTAACAGTCACTCGCACACCGACGAAAGCAGAAGTCGTAGCGATATTATATACTGATCAGCATCTCTCACGTTTTAGATACAACCATACAAAAATCCAGACATATTCCAAACATTTACACAAACTGTTACTTCTTTATGCATGCGGCCGACAAAACGACTTACAACATCATCCTTTCAAATTAATTTTACAGGAAATCAATGGGATAGCAAGAAGGATGGACATCAAGATCAACTATATCCCTAGGAATCAAAACACGGAAACAGATCAATTGGCAAAATTGGCGAGAACACAAAACCTTCCTTTGCTAGTGTCTTGTTTTCCGCTTTGATGTTGTTTCTTGTAGTCGTTTTTTAACTGTACTAAACCAAACTCGATGTCCTATGGTTCTATAAAATAAAATCAAAAATAAAAAGATATATCATAAATTCTTCGAAGGCTTTTACTTTTCAAGTTTCCATTTTCTTGTATTAATTACTATAAAGTTTTGGATGGCGATATATTTCCTCCGAGGTATATTTATATGACATTATTTACATCCGAATTTTGGATTTCTACCTATATTTTCCTTAATCGAAAGTTTAATATCAGTTTACACATATTTTAAAAGGAAGTTTTACTTAAAAGGGATACATTTTAGTACAAATTACTAGAACCATACAAATCTATTTTTATTACTGTGTCTTTTTAAATGTCCAACGTATCCTTGTATTACGGTGTGACAGAAAACGTATTTATAGGAATGTCATTTGCCACGTAGGAATTAGCTGACGTGTATTAATTAATCCAGCCATGAAGCGCTACTTACTACGCTAGAGCTCAGTTATGGTTATGTTGTAGTTGAGTTACACAACACCATTGGCTTATGAGAAATTTAATTACTGACGGACAAAAGTCAGCCGCACGTGACGACTTACTTACATAAATCTGGTTGAGTTATGTGATAACGGCTGGCTTACGAACACAAGGTACGACTAACTTATACATCGGCGGGTTGAGTTGTCGAAAATTCAACTGAGTTGTTGTTATGATATGGTTGGGTTATAAAATTCATGACTTACTTATATGATGTTTTTACGGTTGAGTTATGTTATATCAGCCGTAAAAAGCTGGATTAACAGTAAACTCAACCTTATTACGAGTGACCTTTTAACAAAAGATTAATTACTAGAATAAAATTTATTTTACGGTTGATTTAGTTGACGACATGGCTGATTTATGATTTCCTAGCGTATTTACGACTGATTTATTAGCGAAAGATTAATTACTAGAATAACATTCATCTTGCGGTTGACTTACGTTGTATTTAATGACTGATTTATTTAGAATGAGTTATGTGTTCTTATTGTGGTTGACTTACTTATTTGTCATGTCATCAGTTCTTATTTGTCATGTCATCAGTTTTTCTTGGTGTGTCTTTCAGTCATAAACATAACTTGTTTTGTTCTTGTTGTTTTGACGTAGGGTTTTGTGTGATTTTGTGGACTTAATGTGTCATGTGTATGCCTTGTAATAAGTTTGTGTCTTCACTTTTTTGAGTGGGACATTTTGTTTAGTTTGTGTGTATAAAAAATTTCGTGTTAGGATAACTACTTACTTTAAACCAAAGCCTCAAAAAAATTGAGGATTCAGAAACATAAATCTAAATTGTCAATTTTATAATCCGACAGTATCACGTTTGAGACATGAGTAGTTTGAGTATCAAAATAATTTTTTGTTTTTCTCTATTTTTTTGTGTTGGGTATTTGTTAGATAGAGTAATTTGGGTATCAAAATAACTGATTTGATTTGATCTGTAAATATTCGATTCTGAATGTTTTATGGATTTGAATCTTTTTTTGATACGACTGAGTTCTGGTTTAATTATGGTTGAGTTCTGGTTTAATTATGATTGAATTTTGTTTGATTATGGCTGAGTTTTGATTTAATTATGGTTGAGTTCTGTTTGATTATGGTTGAGTTACTCTAGACGATTGATTTATGGTTTAATTATAGTTGACTTATGGTTTAATTATGGCTCACTTATGGTTTAATTATGGCTGAGTTCTGATTTAATTATGGTTGAGTTTTGTTTGATTATTAGAATTTTGTCTTATATGACTCACTTATAGTTTAATTATGGATGAATTCTGGTTCAATTATGGATGAGTTATGTTTGACTATGGTTGAGTTCAGATTTAATTATGGTTGAGTTCTGTTTGATTATGGCTGAGTTACTCTTGATGGTTGATTTATGGTTTAATTATGGTTGACTTAGGGTTTAATTATGGATGACTTATGCTTTAATTATAGCTGAGTTCTGATATAATTATGGTCGATTTCAGTTTGTTTATTAGAATTTTGTCTTATACGACGAACTTATGGTTTAATTATGGTTGAGTTCTGATTTAATTATGGATGAGTTATGTTTGACTATGGCTGAGTTCTGATTTAATTATGGTTGAGTTATGTTTGATTATGGTTGAGTTACTCTTGACGGCTGATTTATGGTTTAATTATGGTTGACTTAAGGTTTAATTATGCTGACTTATGGTTTAATTATAGCTGAGTTCTGATTTAATTATGGTCGAGTTCTGTTTGATTATTAGGATTTTTCTTATACGATTGACTTATGGTTTAATTATGGCTGACATCTGATTTAATTATGGATGCGTTATGTTCACTAGTAAAATTTTGCACATACCCACGCCAAAATTCTGAGTTATAAATAATACAATAATTTAAAAAAAATAATACAAAAAAATTGCGGATACGCTCGCCCTCGCCGCCATGCTCTCTGGTTCGTTCTCCGGTTCACTCTCTGGTTCGTTCTCTGGTTTGCTCTCCGGCATGCTCTCTGGCTCGCCACGCCTCAGTACGCCGCATCGTCGTGGGCATTGGTCTACTCGTCGAGGAGAATCAATGATGTGGTTGTTGAGCTAAACCACGAGTGATTCCCTTTGCTATCTTCATTCTTGTCTCCCATGGAATTAAAATTTCTTGGGTATTGAAATCTTCATTCTTGTCTCCATGGAATTAAGGTTTTGGGTCCTTTGTTTTCAATATCCAAACCAAATATAAAAAAATTGACCACATAAGCTCAAATCAATGGAATCCAAAATTAAGACTTTGTTTCGGTTATCGTGAAGAAACGCATCTCCATTGAAGCATCTCCCTTGAAGACGAAGAGGAAGAGAGAACGAAGAGAAAGAGAGAGTATACAAAGAGTTAGAGAAAAAGAAATTAAAGAGTGGAATAATCTTATCTATTGGATTGATTATAATCAACGACACAAGATGATGATCCGAGTATTGGTGGATTAGCCAATTAGAGAGTGGACAATTTTGGACCATTAGATTTAATCGTATCAATGGTCCAGAATAAATAAAATATGATCTTAATTCTTATGGATTAGCCAATAAGAAATTAACATATGAATTAACTATTTTTTTAAATAATTTTAATCTTTAATTTGTTTTTATCTAAATATGTAATATCTCTTTGTTAATAGTTTCATTAATTTCCAATTTATTTTTATTTAAACAAGTTTTCATTATTTTTAATAGCTTTTTCAATTAATTTTGATCTATATATTTATTTATTCTTTGTTAATAGTTTCAATTATCAATTTATATTGCTCTAAATATTTATTTATTTTTTGTTAATAGTTTCAATTATCAATGTATTTTGTTCTATATATTTATTTATTCTTTGTTAATAGTTTTAATTTATTTTGATCTAAATATTTATTTATTATATATTTTTCATTTTAACCTTTTTGTGGTTTAGGGTTTAAAGTTTATTCAATGGTTATGGAGTTTTGAGTTTATGATTTAGGATTTAAGATGTATGATTTAGAGTTTAAAATGTAGGGTTTAAGGTTTAATGTGTTAATATTTTATTTAGTGTATAGAGTTTAAGGTTTAGTGCTTAGGGTTAATGATTTGTGGTTTATGGTTTACTAAGAAATATAAAAAATGAGTTAGACTCTTAATGAGTTATTTAGAGTATATTGTATATGATTTATTATATATAAGTTAGACTCTCAGCTTATATCTACATGTGAGTTTAAAGTAATTGTAAAACAACATACATCTCAAAGGCATTATCAATTCTCAACTTGTAAATTCAATAAAGTGGATACATACATTTGATTAATATACTATTATGATATTGAATGTCTTGAATATTATTGAGAAAGAGGCTCTGTTTATATGTACAGAGGATGAGGGTTTCACCATATACAGAATAAGGAAAGATCTATACAAGGATATACATAGACTAGAATCATGGGATTATATACTCTCCTAATACACCCCCTCAAGATGGACAACCCGAGGAGGTGAGACCAATCTTGACCGATAGCACCTGAAGACGAGCATGAGCAAGAGGTTTAGTGAGGGCGTCGGCCAGCTGGTCGGTGGTGGAGACATGAGCTACGCGAAGTTTACCACTCTGAACAAATTGACGAACAAAGTGATAATCAAGAGCAATGTGTTTCATCCGCGAATGAAACACCGGATTGGCCGCCAGATACGTTGCGCCAATATTATCCGAGTAAATCACTGGCTGGACAGGGACAAGAATATGCAGCTCGGAGAGAAGAGAAAGTAGCCAGCACAGCTCCGTAGTGGTTGATGCAATGCTCCTATACTCAACTTCGATGGGGATCGAGCAACGCCGGTTTGCTTCTTCGAGGACCACGCGATGGGGTGCTGACCATCGTAGACAATATAAGCTCCCGTGGAGGTGAAATCATCTTTGTTGCCCGCCCAATTTGCGTCAGTAAAAGCATGGATCAGTGGATTGTTTGAAGATTTATAGTAAATACATGTGGAGAGAGTGCCAGCAAGGTAGCGTAGTATTCTCTTGACGGCCGTCCAGTGGTCTGAAGTTGGACGATGCATGAATTGAGACAGTTTATTCGTGGCAAAGGAGATATCATGACGCGTCAAGGACATATACTGAAGACTGCCAACGATGGCTCGATATTTGGACGGATCATCTAAGAGAGTACTGGAGGATAAGGTAAGTGTCGTATTGGGGCACATCGGGGTAGCGATGGGCTTGGCATGTGTCATATTCGTGCACGGAAGAAGATCAGTAATGTACCTAGTTTGCACCAAATGTAAACCATGATCAGTTCTAGTAACTTCGACACCAAGAAAATACGATAAAGCGCCCAAGTCCTTAAGAGAAAAACGGGGAGAACGAGAAGCGATAAACCGGTTTATTTGGTGCGTGTTGTTGCCCGTAATGATAATATCATCAACATAGACCAACATATAGATCAGAACATCAGCAGCTTTGTAGATGAATAGAAAGGCATCCGCTAGAGAATTGACAAAACCCGAGGCAAGAAGAAACGTCCGCAGCTCATTGTACCAAGCTCGCGGAGCTTGCTTGAGCCCATAGATAGCCATATTGAGGCGACATACTGCATGAGGATTGCCGGGATCAACAAAACCCATGGGTTGTGACATGAAGACCTTTTCCTTGAGTGTTCCTTGCAAGAACGCGTTGTTGACATCGAGTTGCCTCATCGGCCATGACTTGGAGACAGCCGTGCTAAGTACTACTCGAATGGTGGCTGGTTTTACAACGGGGCTGAAAGTCTCCTGATAGTCAAGACCGGGTCGCTGAGTGTATCCTTTGGCCACTAGTCGCGCCTTGTACCTGTCAATCAAGCCATTAGGAAGACGTTTAATCGTGAAAATCCAACGAGAACCAACAACATTAGTATTAGACTCATAAGGAACCAAATCCCAAGTGTTATTCTTGAGTTGGGAGGTGATCTCTTCACTCATTGTAGCTCTCCAGTGAGCAATTTTGAGAGCCTGCGTCGTAGTGGAGGGAATGTAATTTGGGTCAGATGATAGCACCGCATGAAGATTCAGTTTCACAAAGGGTTTTCTTGGTCGAGTGCTTTGAGGAACTGGCGGAACTGGTGCTGTCACCGGGGCTACTTGCGGCGAGGCTGGAGCGAGAGAGGAGATGGAGGTCGCTGAGTGATTTTGCTGATCGGAGAGAGACGGTGCTGGTGAATCATCGAGTATAGGTGAGCCTAGCGGCGTTGGGGATGACTCAAAGGTAGCAGCTGAGGGAACTGAGACAGCATCAGGCGTCGGTGCATTGGTCTGTGAAGTGCGTGGAGCAGACAGTGAGGGCAGCGACACCAGGGAAATCGGAGCAACCGGAGTGACAGAGGAGTGCCGCGTCGGTGTATCATCTGCAAGAGGAGATTGATCAGTGACTATAGATTTAGAAAACAGGAAAACGGTCTCATGAAACGTAACATGACGAGAGGTATAAATTCGAGAAGTAGTTCTATCTAAACAAAAATAGGCACTTTGAGTCAAAGAGTAGCCAAGAAAGACACATGGAGTAGAACGATCATCAAGCTTGTGTGTAGCATACGGACGAAGCCAAAGAAAGCAAAGACTACCAAAAACTCGTAATTTCTGTAAATCCGGAGGAAACCCAAATAGTTTTTGAAACGGAGTGGTAAAATCTAAAACCGGTGCAGGCATACGGTTAATAAGAAACACAGCAGTAGCAAAAGCGTAAGTCCAAAAAGTTTTAGGCATGAAAGCATGAGAAAGAAGGGTTAATCCTGTTTCGACAATATGTCGATGACGACGTTCCGCAATGCCGTTGTGTTCCGGTGTATGTGGGGGAGACGTCATATGCGAGATACCCTGCAAGGAAAGAAAATTACGCAAGCCAACATATTCACCCCCATTGTCAGTATACAGAGTTCGAATTTTACGGCCAAAACGATTCTCTACCAAGGCTTTAAATTTCTGAAAAGTTTCATGGACATGAGACTTGCGTTTCAAGGCATATAGCCAAGTATATCGAGTAAAGTGGTCCACAAAAATCACATAATACTTAAAGCTATCAACAGAGAGAACATGGGAAGTCCACACATCAGAGAAAACAACTTCAAGTGGGTGAGAAGTAGACAAAGATGATGAAGAAAACGGCAATTTATGCATCTTATTAATAGAGCAAGAGTTGTAGGGTTGAGCTAAGAAGACATTTGATGATAAAGGTAAATCAAACACAGAAACAGTTTTGCGAAGAATATCTAAAGCGAGGTGCCCTAAACGAGCATGCCAATCAGAAAGCGAGGTACGAACAACGGAAGCAAATGCAAGAGAAAGACGAGTCGAAGCAGGAAAAGTCGGCCACTCATAGGTGCCGTTTTTAGGAATCCCTGCTAGACGAAGCGTTCCCGTGTGCAAATCTCTGACCTGGAAGAATGTAGGTGTAAACGTAACAGACACACCATTAGATTTACATAATTGAAAGACCGAAATCAAATTCTTGTCAAGAGAAGGAACAGATAAAACTTTGTTGATAAAAAAAGGAGAAGTATAAGAAGGTGAAGAAAAGGAACCAGTATGCGTTATTGGTAACGCCGATCCGTCACCTAGCAACACATCCTCGCCACCGCTGTAAGGAGAATGCAGAGACAAGTTTGCCAAGTCTGAGGTCATATGGTGCGACGCACCCGAATCAATGAGCCAAGTCGCAGAGTCCGATAGTTGAGCCGGGTTTGCGCGAGGTTGAGAATACGATGCATATGATTGTGGGTACGGAGCTGACGGCCATTGTTGTGCATTGTGCATCGGTGCAGACCACTGTTTGGGACCAGCTCCACGAACCATGGTGAATTCTGGACAGTACTTCGCGTTGTGCCCCTTTGTACCACATGCTTGGCATTTTCCCAAGTAAGGTCGAGGAAACCGCGGAGGACCACCATTGTTGTTGGAGGAGCGATGCTTGGAGTCACGACCATAGTTGTTGTGGGACTGATTTGAGCGATGACTAGGGGTAGCAGAGTCACGATTCTGCTTTGGGCGATGATCGACCGCGTTAGCAACAACAGGCTGAATCGAACCAGAATCTTCACAGATCAATATCGCCTCTTTGTTGATCAGTTTCTCATGCAATTCTGTGAAAGAGATCAATTTGTCGCGGGCATTAACAGCATCAATCACAGACTTATATTCCTCTGGAAGACCAATCAGAACTTGTTCAATGAGATCCTCTGCATCATCGGTTTTCCCAGAAGAGCTTAGTCATCTGACTTGGATTTGAGAAAACGAAGGTATTCACTGATGCTTTGAGACCCCTTGACACATGACCGAATCTGATACTTGAGTTGACGGATGTGGCCCCTCGTCGGATTACCAAACGTATCAGCAAGCGTATCCCATATTTCTTTGGTGGTTGTGGATATCGACACAATCGACTGAACCGGCACGGACAGAGCACCAAGGAGCGAGCTATATAGGAGACGATCCTGCCGACGCCAAGGTGCAAATTCTGGGTTGGGAATTGAAGTACCATTACTCACGATCGTCGCAGGAGGCAGTTGATGAGATCCATCGAAAAATTGGTGCAGCTCATGCCCTTCGAGCAGAGCCATGACCTGACGCTTCCAGAACAGATAGTTTGTCGGCGTGAGTTTGGTGATGCCCGACATGTTCACTGAGAGCAACGTGCTCTAAGGATTCGCCGAATTGAATACCGACGTGCGTTTTGCCGTTGAGTCAGACATGATCTATGGAGGTTGCAGAAACAGAAGCAAAGAGCTAGAGAAGAGAAAGACGAGCGGCTGGAGAAGAGAAAGCTTGAAGAAGAAGAAAAATAAGGAAAGAAAGAAATAGGTTTAACCTATTTGTGCTCTGATACCATATTATGATATTGAATGTCTTGAATATTATTGAGAGAGAGGCTCTGTTTATATGTACAGAGGATGAGGGTTTCACCATATACAAAATAAGAAAAGATCTATACAAGGATATACATAGACTAGAATCATGGGATTATATACTCTCCTAGTATATACACTGAAGATTGAAAATGATCTTTATTAACACATTTTATATTCTTTACATTAAATTTTCAAGTTTTATAGCGTGTTTGAGGTATGGTTGAGTTATATGGGTACTAAACGGATGGCTTAGCTTAACGATATAGTTGAGTTATATAAACATTTTAGGGTATGACTGAGTTATAAATCAGCCGAATATACAACTAATCCATCCGCAATGGAAAACTAACTCAACCATAACATAATAGATAACCCAACCACGATATAAATCAAACTCAACCACAACATAATATTTAACTCAGCCACATCATAATATATAGAAACTAACTCAGTCACAACATCATATATAACTCAGCCACAACATAATATATAACTCATCCACATCATAATATATAGAAACTACCTCAGTTACATCATAATATATAATCCAACTGCTATAGAATCTAACTCAGCCACATCAGGAGAAAATTGTTCAGTTGACGTGGAATACGGTTTAGTGACCTGGATTTGTTAATTAAAATTATAAATCAAACTCAAACACAACATAATATATAACCCATCTGTTATAGAAACTAACTCAGTCACAACATAAGTTGCATCATATTATATAACCCAACCACTATATAAATGAAACTCAATCACGTGGAATAAAATCTAGTGACGTGAATTTGTTAATTAAAAATAATCAAGAATGTTTATCGTAATTTACTAGGGTTCAAAACACATTCTAGTAATTTTGGTAAGATGTATGATATTCTAGTCATATTAGCATTTTTCTATACCATTCTAGTAAATTTATCTATTTTAAAAGTTGAATACGTATTAGTCCACAAAACAAAAGTTACAAAGCTCATTACCCAAAATCCGGATTACTATTAATTTACTGCAACCAAAAATTCGTTTCAACCACCGTTAAACAAAATTTTTTGTCATTAACCATATAAACCAATTATAAACCAAAAAATCTCGGAACCCATTTTAAAAAAAATTCTCTCGCCAATCTCTCTGCGCAAATCTTCTTCTTCCTCCATTTTTCATCTTTTTCCTCAATTCTTTTTGTCCTCCTCATCTTACAAAACTAAACCAACACAAATCTATCTCTCTCTCCCCACCAAACTAAATTGTCATTGAAAGTGTTTGTAAAATCCCTTATTAGGATTGTGTATTACAAGTGCTTATAACGATCTCCTAGAATATAGAAGAGTATATACAAAGAGGAAGAATATTTATTTATATATTCAATCACCCTCTGATATGTTGTGTTTTTGACCGCTTTTCGGTCTCGTTTTCATTCGGTTTTAGCTT
>OVAO01003908.1:0-10733 GCA_900406285.1 Biscutella auriculata
GTATTGGTGAGAGTTCTTTTCCAGCTTTGTGTCTGTAATCATCTTTTGCTTCTAGTGTGATCACTTTGCTTCACCAAACATCAAATTAGACACATAATAAATCACTATATGGAATCACGTTTAAATGAAAAGAATATGGGCTAAGAAGATCTTAAGCAAGAAAATTTAATCCAAAGGAATCACTCTCCTAGATTCTAAAACTTCATATCAACACAAACATANTGAGAAGAGTGTGAAGAGCCTAACCTGCTGGAGTCCCATTCATTGTATGCATAAGACACTGTTATCTAACGATTACAGAGATATTGCCCAGTCATTGCCTGCAACGGTCAGATGAAGGAATATACTACCAATGGATTATTGTGCAGACTCATAACCGCAGCAAAGTTCATAAGAAAAGAGAAGAGACTGAGAATTACCTCGATAGCAGCATCAGATGCCTTAAAGAAGTCATAGCTGATGAAACCAAAACCTCGCGAGTTTCTAGTATCAGGATCTCGCATGATCTGAAAATGAAAAGTTCGTAAAATAAGATTTTAAGCGTATATCCATTCTATTACTAAATGAATGGTATATCACTTTTATATCATAGATAAAGAACCATTGATATAGGGGCCTATGATCATATGACATGACACTTGGAGTTTCTTTTTGACGTCGTCACTATTCTACCATGTCCAGTTCAAATTCCTAATGCTGATTCTGCTTGGCCACTAAACAGGAAAATTCAGTGTCTTGGTGGTTGCAAAGTTTTGCAACATGTTCTCTATGTTCTCAATTTAGAGAAAATGTTGATTTCTGTTGGAAAGTTATTATGCTATAATCTTGGTGTGACAACTTTTACTGAAAACATTGTATTTTGGAGGACCGTTTTACAAGGATGTTCAAGAGTGTGACAATATCTTTTGTTTTCGTGGAGATATCGGTGTTCAAGCTCTGCAATGTCTTCTAGTATGACCTTGTTCGTTTCTATATCTACATCTAATATTTGGATGTTGCATCTACATCTAATATTTAGATAATACATGTAGATGTTGTTCGTTTTTGTACATGCATCTAACATTTGACATTCATCATATTGATACTATATTCAAATGTTCGTTTCTGCATTTAACAACATTCAAATGCTACTAATGTAATTCAAGCTTTTTTTTAAAAAAACATGATTTCTCGTTTTTCAAAAAAATATGATTCTGCGTTATTTTCCCAAAAATCCGGGATTCCGAGTTTTTTCCCGAAAACCCAGGATTCCGAGTTTTTTCCCGAAAACCTGGGCTTCCGAGTTTTTCCCGAAAATCCGGGGTTCCGTCACAAAGACCCAGGATTTCGAGTTTTTTCCGAGAACTTGGGATTCTGAGTTTTTCCCAAAAATCCAGGATTTCGAGTTTTTTTTCAAAAATCCAGGATTCCGAGTTTTTTTTTCAAAAACACGGGATTTCGAGTTTTTTCCGAAAATCCGGAATTTCGAGTTTTTCCCGAAAACCCGGAATTCCGAGTTTTNAAAAAATCCAGGATTTCGAGTTTTTTTTCAAAAATCCAGGATTCCGAGTTTTTTTTTCAAAAACACGGGATTTCGAATTTTTTCCGAAAATCCGGAATTTCGAGTTTTTCCCGAAAACCCGGAATTCCGAGTTTTTCCCGAAAAACCGGGAGTTTTTCCCGAAAAACCGGGAGTTTTTCCCGAAAACCGGGAGTTTTTCCCGAAAACCCAGATTCCTTGTTTTTCCCGAAAACCCCAGATTTCTTGTTTTCTCGAAAACTCGAGATCCTAATTTTCCTGAACCCAAGATTCCGAGTTTTTTTTTCTCCGAAAACTCGAGATTTTGCATTTTTCTAGAAAACTCGAGATTCTGTGTTTTTTCTCAAAACCCGAGAATTCGCGTTTTTCCCGAAAACCTAGATTTCGCATTTTTCCCTAAAACCCGAATTCCACATTTTTCCTGAAAACCTGAATTCCACATTTTTCCCGAAAACCCAAATTCCGCATTTTCCCTGAAACCCCGAGATTTCTTGTGTTCCCGAATTTCGCGTTTTCCCCGAAAACCCGAGATTCCTTGTGTTCCCGAACTAGCGATCATATTTTCAGTGAATCAACATTTTTATAGGGCACCAAAAATAACATAATGGTTGAATTTCTTCTGCTTTTAAAATTTAGTATTTTAAAAAAATCTTTCAATTTGATGAATTATTATCTACCAAATCAACATGATTTCTCAAAATATCAAATTGTAGTGTTTTACAAAAAATCTCACAATATTTTTGGACTGTTATACGTTAAACCAATATAACTTTATATAATACAAAAATTTTGCGTTTTACAAAACCTCTTAATTTTTATGTACTATTTTTCAACAAATTAACATAATTTTTCAAAATACAAAATTATATAGTTTACAAAGTCTCTCAATTTTGTGAATTATTTTCCATCATCATAATTTCGCAAAATACAAAATTCTAACATATTGCAGATCTCCCAATCATTATGGACTATCGTCCACCACATCAACATAATTTCTCAAAAGATTTTTTTTTAAAATTTTACAAAATCTCTCATTTTTTGGACTGTTATCCACCAAATGAGCATAAATTCCTAAAATACTGATTTCTAATGTTCTACAAAATCTCTTCACTTTTTATAGAATAATATCCACCTAATCCACATAATTTCTCAAAATTTAAAAATTTAAGCTTTTACAAAAGCTTTCAATTTTTGTCAACTATTATCCACCAAATACAAAGTTTTAGCATTTTAAAAATTTCTTCTTATGGACTATTATCTAACAAATGAACATAATTTTCTAAATACAAAATTCTAGTTTTTACCAAATCTCTAATTTTAGTTGATTATTGTTCACCTAATCACCATAATTTCTCAAAGTAAAAAATTATAATATTTTACAAAAACTCTTAGTTTTATTGAATATTATCCACCAAATCAACATAATTTCTCACGTTACAAAATTCTAACATCTTACAAAATATCTATTTTTGTAGATTATTTCCACAAAATCATCAAAAATTTATAAAATACAAAATTCTATCGTTTTACAAAAATCTCTCAGATTTTATGGAATAGTAGATCAACATAATTTCCAAAATATAAAATTCTACATTTTAANAAATTTATAAAATACAAAATTCTATCGTTTTACAAAAATCTCTAAGATTTTATGGAATAGTAGATCAACATAATTTCCAAAATATAAAATTCTACATTTTAAGAAAAAAAACTCTAAAATATTTAACATTTTACAAAATCTCTAAACTTTTGTAGAATATTATCAATTAAATGAGCATATCTTTTAAATATACAAAGTCTAGCATTTTACAAAATCATTAGTCCACCAAATCAGCATAATTAGTCCACCGAATCAACATAATTCTGAAAATATACAATTTGAGCATTTTATAAAAGCTCTAAATTTTATGGATTATTATCCACCTAATCATCATAATTTAATAAATTTTAAATTCAAATGTTTTAGGAACTCTCTCAATTTTATGGTCTACCAAATTAGCATAATTTCTCAAAAGAAAAAATTCTAGGATTTTACAAAATCTCTCATTTTTATGGACTATTATTTATAAATTCATCATAATTTTCTATGATACAAATTCTAGCGTTTTAGAAAATGTCTAAGTTTTTGTGCATTATTGTCTATCAAATTAACATAATTTCTCATAATACAATTTTTTGCATTTTAAAATAATCTCTTTATTTTTGTGGACTATATTATCCACCTAACCAGCAAAATTTTGTAAACAAGCGTTTATAAAATCTTTCAATCTTTAAGGATTATTGTCTACCAAATCATCATATTTTCCCACAATAATTTTTTTTATTGTTTTACAAAACAATTAATCTTTTATAGGCTATTATCAACCAAATGAGCATAATTATGAGTTGTTCGTTTGCTCAGTCAACTGATGCATTCGATTGAGGCTACAGACTGATGTTCGTTTAGAGTCATTTAAGGGTTCAATCAGATGGCCCATCTGGATGAGTTTCAAAATTTAGGAAAAATCTAAAGATGCATCTCAATGAGTTTTGAAGATGCATTTGGATGCATCTCAAAAAGTTATATATTTTAGAAAAATGCGTTTTATCCTGAAAATTACGTTTTATTCCAGAAAACATGTTTTATCTCTGAAAATCACGTTTTATCCTAGAAAATCATGTTTTATCCTAGAAAATCACGTTTTTCTATAAAATCACTTTTTATCCCGAAAAATCACGTTTTATCCCAGAAAATCACGTTTTATCCCGAAAAATCATGTTTTTCTGGAAATGCAAAAATTCAAAAATTTATAGTATTATTCACTAAACCAACATAATTTCCATAAACACAAAATTATAGGGTTTTAAAAAATCTCTTTGTTTTTCTGGACTATATCCATCAAATTAGCATAATTTTAAAATATACATAATTCTTTTCTTTTAGAAGTTTTTCTTAGTTTTTGTGACTATTATCCACTGAATAAACATAATTTCTCATAACAAAAAATCTTGCATTTAACAAAATCTCTTAGTGTTTATGAACTATTATCCCCCAAATAAGTACAATCACACAAAATACAAATTATAGTTTCTAAAAAAATCTCTTATATGTTGTGGATTGTTAACCACCAAATAACCATAAATTCTTAAAATACAAATTTATAGTGTTTTATAAAATCTCTCAATTTTATATTATCCATCAAAATAGCATAATTTCACAAAATGCAAAGTTCTACTGTTATACAAAATCTCTCTGTTTTTATGGACTATTATCCATTAAATCAACATAATTTTTCAAAATACAAATTTTAGCGTTTTACAAAATCTCTCAATTTGTGTGGACTTTTATATACCAAATGATATTGATATCCCAAAATACATAATTCTAGTAGTTCACAAAATCTCTCAATTTCTATTGACTATCACCCAATAAAAAAACATAATATTCTAAAATACAAAATCTCTTAGTTTTTGTGAACATCCACAAAGCCAACATAATTTATCAAAATAAAAAATCTTAATCTTTTACTTGTCCACCAAATAAATATAATTTTCACTAATAAAAAATTTAAATATTTTATAAAATCCTTAAATAAAAAAACTATTACAAAATAATCTATTTTATTTCTTTCAAAATCTTTCGTACCACCCTCTTAAAATAGTTTTGAAAAAAATAGATTTTTTCGATAAAATTAAGTGATTATTCATCACTCATTTAACACATGTCATTGAAGCGTCACCATATAAGCAATCATTTTGATGTGTCATGTTGTTGTGACACTAATTTCATCTTAATGTTACCACCTAGTTCATGAGGTGTCATGTTCTCTTTAATTCTCCTCACCTATATATATGATGTTCTTGTCATTCTTGTAATCATAACAATCAAATATATCAATAATCAATCACAAGCTTTCGTTTCCCAAAGCATTTTCCAAAAAGCTTGGAGAATATTTCTTCACTCATATATATATATATACATGAATAGAAATAAGTTTTATAACACGTTATCTACATGAGCGACTCTCGACGTTTCTCGATCCTGACGTTTTCGGTCTCGGCGTTTTTTGATCCCGATGTTTCTTGATCTCGAAGTTTCTCGATCCCGACTCGACTTCTCGTTTTCCCGTTCAAAATCCATATATCCTTTTAAGGTAGTATTTATAACAATATTTAATTTTATCAAACTTATTTAAATTTATGCATGTTATTTATGTTAAATCTTACAATGATCATTTTCAATGCCAAGGGGAACAAAATCTGAAATAAGTAATGTTCTATTTTCCCAAAAGTTTTAAAAACATATTGAGTTTTACAGACATTTGTGTGAATGAATATCACACTGAAACGAAGAAAAAGACATTGAATACTTTTGTATTAGATCAAAAAAGAAAGAATTTTTGGAAGAATTGCCTATGTTATCTTCTAGGATATATTGCAAAAATAAATATGGTTGAATCATATATTACGATGAATCCAAAATATATTAATACATTTGAAGTATGGCATGAAAGATTTGGGCGTCTGAGTTCAGTTATGATGAGAAGAATTGTGGAAAAAGAAAAAAAATTCAAATGGCCACCAATTGAAAAATGAAAAAAAAAATCAATCGGGAGAGANACATGAAAGATTTGGGCGTCTGAGTTCAGTTATGATGAGAAGAATTGTGGAAAAAGAAAAAAAAATTCAAATGGCCACCAATTGAAAAATGAAAAAAAAAATCAATCGGGAGAGATTTCATGTAATGCATTTTCTCAAGGAAAACTTATTACTCGGCCTTCACCAGCTAAAATTGGGAATGAATGTCCACATTTTTAGAAACAATACATGGTGATATATGTGGACATATACCTCCAATGTGTGGATATTTCAATACTTTATGGTATTAATTAACATATCTAATAGATGATCACAATTTTTGTCTATTGACAACTCGAAATATGATTTTTGCAAAATTCACTGCCCAAATTATTAAGTTAAGAGCACAATTTTCTAATAGTGTTATAAAGAAAGTTAGACTTGATAACGTTGGTGAATTCACTTCCCAATCTTTTAATGATTATTGTTTATCAATGGGAATCGATGTTGAACATTCTGTTGTTCATGTTCTTACACAAAATTGAATAGTGGAGTCTTTGATCAAAAGATTACAACTCATTGCAAGACCATTAATATTGAGAACGAAACTCCCAATTTCAATGTGGGGACATGCTATATTGCATGTTGCAACTCTGTTCCAAATACGACCAAGCTCATACCATGAATTTTCCCCATTTGAATTAACATCAGAGCAAAGGCCAAATATATCCCATCTCCGTGTTTATGGATGAACGATTTATGTTCCTATAGCCACACCGCAAAGAACAAAAATGGGGGCACAAAGGAGATTGGAAATTTATATAGGATATACGTCACACAATATCATTAGATACCTTAAACCGCAAACTGGTAATTTGTTTACAACACGTTTTGCCGATTGTATATTTAATATTGATGAATTTATAACGTTAGGGGGAGGAATTAATTAAGTATTAAAAGATATTACATGACATATACCATATGTGTTGCATCTTGATCCCCCTACAAATCAAAGAGAATTATAAGTTCAAAAAATTGTACATTTACAAAATTTGGCAAATCAATTACCAGATACGTTTATAGATATTGATGGAGTGACGAAACATATACCCTGGATGTTAATGCTTCATCCAAAATTTATAGTTGAGAAGAACAAGTTAATAAAAATAAGGTTTAGTTAAAAAAGGGGGAGACTGATGGGTTCAAAAGATAAAAATCTCTAAAAGAAAAAAACTTGGGAGAACAAAATGAAAAGATTCCAGAAGAACTATTTAAAGAAAAATGTCTAAAAGACAAAGATGAAAAAGTTATAGAAGAGGCATGTAAACAAAATATTCTAGAAAAAAATAAATATGATAAAGAGAATCCTTTAGAAAAAAGTATGATCCTGAAAAATATGAGTTTTCAACCAAATCGGACAGCGTAACTAGTGATTTGCTTCCCAAAGGGGAGGGAGGTCACTAGTTCGAGAGTCGGTGTGGGAAGGAGATCATTTTACAGGCGTGTAAACATAATCTTCCAGAAAATAGAAAATAGCCATGAGAAATAAAACCAATCAAATGTAAGCGGGTTTTTGTGAGAAAAATGAGTTCAACTCCTAAAATAGAAATACCTTCCGGAAGGGTTAAACGATCCATAAAAATAGATGGACTGAGAGTTTGACATGTGAATATGATATCTAAAAATAAGATTAAATACAAAATAAAGTGAGATTCAATTCGAGATGAATAGATCGAAAGTCATATAATCTCGAGGGAGAAAATATGAGAATCTCACTTTAACAGAAAGTGGAAGATATCGAAGATTATGTTTCCTCTTATACGACGAATTTTGATCCTTAATCAAATTCAGTTGATTGGAAAACTTTTGAATAGTTGGACATAAAAATGAAGTTCATATGCTTAAAAGAAACTATTCAGAAAATATTGCAAATGAAATGCAAGAAGCATTAATGATGGATATAAACAAATGTGAGATTGAATAAAATGAATTATCGAATCCTCATAAAAATCAATATGACATGAAGTTCAAAAGATAATTAATATACAAAATGTCGTCACTCGACTGCTAGACATACAAATAATCTTTAAGAGAAAAACTCTTACTCTAGCTGAATATGCTCCAATTAAAGCATATCCCTGAAGGATAATGTAAAAGTCTACTACACGTAAGTAACGTGAGAGACTACTTTGGTTCCAATGATAAAAATCCTCGAAATAAAAGAAGCAATACAAATATTTATTGAAAAAATGATCATCCCCCAACGAGGTCATTGACATTGGTTAATAATAAAATCAGGTACCTGAATGAGATAATAAAAGTGATCACGACTAACCATGTCACTGAAACTATATAACCAAAGAAAAATAATTATCGACAAGAAAATAATTTAGCGCGCTATGTAAATGAGGATTATTATGAAACTACCTCTACGAATGAGTGTAGAAAAGGTAAATTTTGGCCAAATATGATTACGAGACTCTGAAGTCTATGTTAAGCCCGTATGAAAAATGAAAACACTGAATCAAAAGTTCAAGTAGTAACATGTGTGAATTTTCAAGGAAATAAAATTTATTTTGGTATGTCTGGCAACATAACCAAGACTTGAGTAGCATCTCATGGATTCAATAATCCACGAAACACTAATGATATCATAATTATGTTCCCGGGAACCTTACTAAGTTGTGATGATTTGTAAACATCACTTTAAACTCTTGGAGAGTTATGTTAAATCATATAATATTCAAAAGAATTGTTGAGATAAACGACCTCTGAAAGAGATATTATTTCTCGGGATACTATGGACCAGAAGTCTAGATATAAACCCGATTAGTTGCTCAAAGTTTTTCTCAAAGACCGGGAATAGAATTTGATGAGACATATTCTCCGGTAATTGGTGCCGTCACGTTTAGATACTTGATGAGTTTATCGACATCTAAGAATTGAGAAATGTATCTTATGATGTCGTGACTGCATATTTATATGGATCACTTGATAATGATATTTATATGAAAATTCCAGAAGGATTTAAGATCCCAGAGAAGTCAAATATCACAAAATGATCTATGGAAATATATTCAGTCAAATTACAATGATCACTTTACGAATTAAGGCAATCCGATCGCATGTGGTATAATCGTTGAGTGAACTTTTGCTGAAGAAGGGATACATTAACAATGCGATTTGCCCTTCCGTTTTTATTAAGAAATCCTCAAATGGATTTGTGATCATTGTTGTTTATGTCGATGACATGAATATAATTGGAACTCACAAGGAGATTGATATGAAAAAAGAATTTGAAATGAAAGATCTTGGAAAGACAAAGTTTTATCTCAAAACCAAATTGAGCCTCTTAAAGACAAAGTATTTGTGCATGAATCAAATTACACCAAAAAGGTGCTTACTCGTTTTAATATGAATAAGACAACTCCTTTGAGTACCCCCGATGGTTAATAGATCACTTGATATTAATAAGGATCCATTTTGGTCTTGCAAGGATAATGAGGAACTTTTAGGTCCTGAAATACCTTATATGAACGCAATTGGTGCACTCAAGTATCTTGCAAATTGTACTAGGCCGGATATAATATTTGCTACTAATCTACTTGCAAGATACAGTCAACCTTCTACACGGAGACAGTGAAATGATATAAAACACATTTTCCGTTACCTACAAGGTACATTTGATATGAGATTATTTTATTGCAGAAACTCTATTTTTGGTCTAGTTGGTTTTGCAGATGCAAGTTATTTATCAGACCCACATAAAACTCGGACTCAAACTGGATATGTTTTCACATTTGGCGGAACTGCAATTCTGCGGCAATTCACAAAAGCAAACTTTGGTCACTACTTCGTCAAATTACGCAGAGACAATTGCACTTCATGAGGCGTGTAGAGAATGTGTTTGACTAAGATCATTGACTCATCACATCCAAGAAGCAAGCGGTCTTGGTATTCGTAAGGAGCCAACGATATTATTCGAATATAATGTCGCTTGTGTCGCCCAACTCAAAGAAGGTTACATCAAGAGTGATCAAACAAAACATATTCCACCAAGGTTCTTCTCATACATCCAAGAGCTCGAGAAAAACAAGAACGTAGACGTGCAATATATCCGCTCGAGTGAAAACACAGCCGATCTATTCACGAAAGCTCTTCCTACACCAACATTCATAAAACATATTTGAAGTATCGAGATGCGTCATCTTCATGATTTTTGAGGAAGAGATGAAAATCATTTATTTTAGGGAGAGATTACATTACTCCACTCCTTTTCCCTTATTACGGTTTTTATCCCAACGGATTTTTCTATAATAAGATTTTTAACGAGACAATAGATGACATATTTATAGTGATGAATACTCAACGTAAATGTTAAAATTAAGTGATTATTCATCACTCATTTAAGACATATTATTGTGACACTAATATCTTCTTAATATTACCACCTAATTCATGAGATATCATATTCTCTATAATGCTCCTCATCTATAAATATAATATTTTTGTTGTTCTTATAATCATGACCATTAATTAAAGNAACCATTAAAGATATCAACCATCGATAGTAAACTTTCTTTTCCCAAATCATTTTCCAAAAATCTTAAAATATATTTCTTCACTCATATATATATATATATATATATATATTATA
>OVAO01003909.1:0-10733 GCA_900406285.1 Biscutella auriculata
AAATAATTTCAATAAGATAAAAATAAAATAAATGAATAGGATAACATAATGACAAAAATGTGATATATCTTATGAAAAATCCAATTATGTATTTAGTTAATCTATTCAAAATTAGATATTAAAATGTAATATTTTTTAAAAAATAATTGGATTTCCTTTCAATTTCTTAAGCGTTGTAATATTTTTAAAAAAAAATTTATTGAATATTTTATATCCGTTTCAAAAATATATTTTAATCCAATCCAATAAAATATAAGTAAGCAAAAGTTTAAATTATTCTAAGTACAATATTTTTAAAAAATCTAAATTATATATTAAACTACTCTAATAAAAATATATTTTCTTTTTCTTTTAAATCTAAATATTTAAACTAGTATTACCTAATTGTTTGGTCCAACAAACAAATAAGATAAAATAATTAACTTTATAATTTAGATGCTGATTAAATCAAATTTTCTAATTGTAATTTAACTTTAAAAAATATTTTCTTATTTATAGGATGATTCATCTTTTCCTTTTATTTTCTTAAGCTATGTGAGACTTCTTACATATATTTTTATTGAATATTTTATATTCGTTTCAAAAAATCTATTTGAATTCAACAGAACATACTAAAAAGAATAATTTTAAATTATTCTAAGTGTAATATTTTTTAAAAAGAAATTATATATTTAATTAATCTAATCAAAACTTAATATTAATTTTTTTAAAACTAAATATTTAAATTATCATAACCTAATTTTTTGGCCAACAAAAAAATTAGATGAAAAAGAATTGTATAATTTGTATGTTGAATGAATCAAGCTTCATACGTGCAACTGAAGACTCAAAACATATTTGCCAATTTATAAAATTAATTCATCTTTTCCTTTTATTTTCTTAAGCAATATTAGACTTATTAAAGATATTTTTATTGAATATTTTATGTCCGTTTAAAAAAAATTCAATTTTAATCCCATAGTATATACTAGAAAGAATAAGTTGAAACTATTCTAAGTATAATATTTTTTAAAAAAATCGAAATTATATATTTATTAATCTAATCTAAAATAAATATTTTCTTTTTTATTTTAAATCTGAAGATTTAAATTATTATAACCTAATTGTTTGGTCCAATAAACAAATTTGATAAAAATAATTATATAATTTGGATGCTTAATAAATCAAGCTTTTGATTTGTAATTTAACATATATGCTTATTTATAGGATTGATTCACTTTTGCTTTTTATTTTTAAGCGATGTTGAACTTCTTAAAGATATTTTTATTGAATATTTAATATTTGTTTAAAAAATCTGGTTTAATCCAATAGAATATATTAAAAAAGAATAAGTCAAATTATTCTAAGTATGGTATCTTTCAAAAATCGAGATTACATATTTAATTAATTTATTCTAAACTAAATATTTAAATATAAACTTTTTTATATTTTAATAATTAAATTATTATAACCTAATTATTTGGTTCAACAAACAAATTAGATAAAAATTGTATCATTTGGATGCCGAATAAAATCAAGTTTCTAACTTGTAATTTAACATTTAAAACATATTTAATTGATTCATCTTTGACTTTTATTTTCTTAAGTGATGTGAGACTTCATAAAAATATTTTAATTGAATATTTTATATTCGTATTAAAAGATCTATTTTAATCCTATATAATATACTAAAATAACAAGTTTAAATTATTCTAAGTAGAATATTTTTAAAAAAATAAAAATTCTATATTTAATTAATATATTTAAATATTTTATTTTTCTTTTAAATCTAAATATTTAAAGTGTTATAACTAATTGTTTGGTCCAACAAACAAATTAGTTAAAAATAAATTCTATAATTTAGATGTTGAATAAATCAAGCTTCCAACTTGCAATTTAACATTCAAAATATATATTCTTATTTATAGGATTGATTCATCTTTACCGCTTAATTTCTTAAGCGATATTCGCTTTAAAAAATCTATTTCAATCCTAGATAATATATTAAAAATAAGTTTAAATTATTTTAAGCATAATATTTTTTTAAAATCAAAGTTATATATTTAGTTAATCTACCCGAAATTAAATATTTAAATATTATATTTTTTTTAAATATAAATATTTAAATTATTATAACTTAATTGTGTGGTACAATAAATAAATTAGATAAAAATAATCTCTATTTTTGAATAAATCTAGCTCCCTACTAATTAATGATTTCAAAGTTGTATTTTTTAAAGTGATTTTGAATTAATACTATAGAAATTTATTAAATATAAATGATATTTTCAACTTCCCATGTAAATTAGCTTTTATGTTTGTCACTATTAGTATTCGGGATATTATTTCATAATTAGATTTAGATAAATAATTTTTGATGTTTTAATTTTGGGAAAAAAGAATATTTTCTTAATTTGTAGGTAAATACCTTAAACATAAACTATTCTTCTATAGAAGATAAGTATAACATCAATAAATTTTCGTATACAATTAAAAGAATACTAGTAATTAATATGACATAAACATCAGTAACATAGTGTTTCAATAAATAAATGTCAGTAAATGCGAATTCTATATATATCTTGATTTTTATCTTTGATTCTTGAAGAATTCATGACTGCGGTTGGAGAATGAAGAAAGGTAAAACGATAGTGTTTAATTGTTACGATTTCGTTTTACATTAATTAATTAATTAATTTTTTTTTTCTCAACATTAATTAATTTATTTATTTTTGGAAACTAATTAACCTTTTTAGTTCTAACCCTGTGTTTGCAGTCTCGAAGAACGATTTAAGGCTTTTCAATTCCGAAAGTTTTTTTAAAAAATAAAAAATTCCTTCGTCTTCTTGCTTCCGCCATCTTTATTCAAATCTTTCTGCAACTCTTTCTTCAACTCTCTCTGATTTTCTCTCTCTTTCTACTCTTTTTCCGTATCGTATCTGATGGATATTCGCGTGAAGCAAGAGTATCTAACAACATCGAGTTTCCGGGCCACGAAACCCACCGGAAACAAAACCGTTTCTGGAGGAGATAGACCGGAACATGCTATTGATCTCAGTAGTAGCAGCGAAGACGCCGAGTTAGTGGTGAACCGTAACGAAAGCGCTGATGTCAAAAGCGCCGACCGAACCGGTGACTCTCCTGATGACTCTCGAACTTTTTCCGTCGGGGAGAAGAGACCGCGAAGTTCTTCTTCTAAAGTTTTATCGTCTAAGAAGCTAGCCGTTGTGGTACCGGAGGAGGAGGAAGAAGAACGGTTTGGCCAATCGATTCCACCGGAACGACAAGCGATTGTGGCTCTTCCAGCGACGCCTCTTAGCGTCTTGCAGCCTCCGTCTTTGAACAGTTGCAAGCAGTTCTGGAAAGCTGGGGATTATGAAGGAACATCTGGTGGTGATTGGGAAGTCTCTGCTGGTAGAATTCAAAAGATTGCGATTGTTTATATATTTCTATTTCAGCAAATATGTGATATAGTTTTGAGTACTTTGTGGTTTTTTATAATCTCAGGTGGATTTGATCATGTAAGAGTCCATCCAAAGTTCTTGCATTCTAATGCAACTAGTCACAAATGGGCACTTGGAGGTATTTGGCTCAAACTATATATACCAATGTTTCTGACAATGAAAGATGTGAGATAACAATGTTTTTCTCATATGTTGTTTCTTGTAGCTTTTGCTGAGCTTTTGGACAACGCTTTAGATGAGGTGGGAATGTTTTTCTACTTTTGGAATTGAAACTACAAAGATTTTATGTTCTTGGTTGGTGGTATAGATTTGTCTTTTGAAATTTTCAGGTTCATAGTGGAGCTACATATGTGAATATTGACCTGCTTCATAATAGGAAAGATGGAAGCAAGATGGTCGTCATTGAGGGTATATAATTGATTTTGTAATTTGTAGATAATTTTCTTTCTGTTGTATCAAGGTGTTGGTTCCTTATCTATGGAACATTCTTATGTTTGACATTGCAGACAATGGAGGTGGGATGAATCCTGAAACAATGCGAAATTGTATGTCTCTCGGATATTCTGCCAAGAGCAAACTTGCAAACACTATTGGACAATGTAATGATTCTTCTTCCTTCAAGATATATATCAAATGTTTGCATCAGAACTCATATATTCATATAATCCTTCTAGATGGAAATGGATTCAAGACTAGTACAATGAGACTTGGAGCTGATGTCATTGTGTTCTCACGTTGCCGTGGAAAAGATGGAAAGAGGTTTGTTACCACTTTCAGCTATCGTGTCATTGATGGTTTTGCTTGGTTATACCATATCGATTGAAACATACCAACAGTAACTAAAGTTAAGACCATTGTTCTATTCGTTTGATGTTTGTTTTAGCTCTACACAGAGCATTGGGCTGTTATCTTATACATTTCTGAAGAGCACGGGAAAAGAAGACATTGTTGTACCCATGGTAATCTAACTAAGTTTAACCGTACATTGTGCTCAACACTTGCTAACTTTGAATTGTTGTTAGCAGATGATTCAGTTGCAAGCATGATTTAATTTATGTAGCCAACGTTTCAAATCACAGTCATATTTTCTTTGAAAATTGTGTTCTCGTTTAATGCTGAAAATTATGTCCTCGTTAAGCAGAAATTAGTCTACTACTCTCTTTTTTCGGATGAGTAAAAATATAGTCTGTAGAGAGAAGCCTAACTTTATACTAGCTTGGTTTGAAACTTGCTGTCATATTTTAAATTTATTCCTGCTTTATAACTTCCATATAATTAGGCATCGAACTCCCTACTGTTCTCCACATATCTCTCAAGCGTTTGAATTAGCTTCATATCTGTAACATGTTTTTTTTTTTTAAGTTTGGTAGTCTTTTGTAGCCAGTTTATCTCTTCTAATCTTCTTCTGATGATTTCATCGAAAGCTTGACTATGAAAGAAGAGGTTATGAATGGTGCCAAATAGTACGGTCTTCAGTTAGTGACTGGGAAAGAAATGTGGAAACAGTAGTTCAATGGTCGCCGTACGCTACAGAAGATGATCTTCTTAGTCAGGTAAAAATCTTTCTTCAGTTCCAGGAGAGCATTTATTATAACGAGAAGCTATAGAAAAAAGGAGGTGGTTCTATGATTCTTTCAGATTACTCTGTAGCTATGTTTGATTGGCAAAGTTTTCTCTCTCATTTGTTTGATGTGGGTTCTCGAACTCTACTACGTCTTTCTGATATTTGAGAATACTTCCACTGATATATATTCCTTTGGTTGTTGTAGTTTAATCTAATGAAGGATCATGGCACAAGGATAATCATATATAACCTCTGGGAAGATGACGAAGGAATGCTAGAACTTGATTTTGAGACTGATCCACATGTCTGTGTTATAATTGCTTTATATAGATAGATAATATTCTGCAATGATGCAGAATCTTCTGTCTCCACATAAATCACATATGGGTTTTTGCAGGATATCCAACTTAGAGGGGTCAATAGAGATGAGAAAAATATTGGTATGGCTGCTCAGTTCCCTAACTCTAGACACTTCCTGACGTACAAGCACTCACTCAGGGTATATATATCATTTCCATCTTTCCTTAATTGTTGTTATTTTCTACGTTAGTGTGGTTCAGTCTCTTGCTACAATCACTGTAATGGTTTCTTAAGATTAACAGAAAAGGATTTCATGGTTTGTAGAAATCAGAAACTAAATTTTGAACGATTATGAGTTCCATTAAAAAGTTGGCTGCAGGTTCTTTTGTTATAAAGAAATTTATTTGTTACCTTATTTGACGTATTCCCAGAGTTACGTATCTATTCTCTACCTAAAAATTACACCTGGGTTCCGTATCATTCTCCGAGGAAGAGATGTTGAGCATCACAACATTGTCAATGACATGATGCACACAGACCATGTTACTTATCGGCCAAAAGAAGCTACCGCTGGACTCACTAATTACGCAAATGTATGTCCAAATTCTCCTTGTTACTTTTTATTAATGAAATCAAGCAGGTTTTAGATAACTGAAATTTTGGTCGTGTGTGCAACTTCTTTCACAGATATCTGCTGTAGTGACCATTGGGTTTGTGAAGGATGCAAAACATCACATTGATGTTCAAGGCTTCAATGTTTACCACAAAAATCGCCTTATTAAGGTTTCAGTTTCTTTTTGCTTACTTTTTTCCCTATACTATGCCTAAAAAATGTGACGAAAATAAAACAAACTATATGCTCTGGTTTAATATTTATTAGCTTGTTTTATCAGCCATTTTGGAGGATATGGAATGCAGCAGGAAGTGATGGTCGTGGGGTTATAGGTATTGTTTTTAACTAAAAGGTCTAGTAGTTGATTAGTCTTTGAACATGAAGTCTGATGCTAGTTCTTTCTGGTAATAAGGTGTCTTGGAAGCTAATTTTGTTGAGCCTGCTCATGATAAGCAAGGTTTTGAACGCACAACAGTTTTGTCTAGACTCGAGGCACGTCTACTTATAATGCAGAAGAATTATTGGTCTGATTCTCTTCTCGTGCTTTTAACTTACTTTTCTTAAGCTTGACTGCATTGTAGGACTATTCGGGCTAATGTTTTCGTTCTGCTTTTACTCAGGAGATCTAAGTGTCAGATAATTGGATATGCACCGAGACAAGGCAAAAAGTCCGTAAAGGATTCTGAAGACGGAGGTAGAATATCTTTTCACTGGTTTTAACGTCGGAATTTTAACTTGTACTGAGCAATCAATCTGAAATGTTTCCCACATTGTAGAAGAATCATCATCACCAGAATATGATCATAAAGGATCTGCCTCATCCAGGAAAAGAACTACTGCTTCAAGAGCTAAAACTACATCTGCAGCTCCGGAAAAGTTCAACTCAAGATCAACTCCGACTCGAGGAGCTAGAAAAGGATCTGTAGAAGATTATAGTGGGGGGAGTTATGTATCATCAAAGAAAGGTGGAAAACGTGGAAAATCCTCTTTGAAATCTAACCAACGAGTAAAGCCTCAAGAAACTCATAGTGATGATGACTCTGACAATGATTCTTCTCCTGAGAGAAATGTCACCAAGCTTCCACAGAAGGCACATGCTGAGCTTCCGCATGCTGAGCTTCCACATAAGGCACATGCTGAGCTTCCGCAGAAGGCCCGTGCTGAGCTTCCGCAGAAGGCCCGTGCTGAGCTTCCGCAGAAGGCCCGTGCTGAGCTTCCGCAGAAGGCCCGTGCTGAGCTTCCGCAGAAGGCCCGTGCTGAGCTTCCGCAGAAGGCCCGTGCTGAGCTTCCGCAGAAGGCCCGTGCTGAGCTTCCGCAGAAGGCCCGTGCTGAGCTTCCGCAGAAGGCCCGTGCTGAGCTTCCGCAGAAGGCCCGTGCTGAGCTTCCGCAGAAGGCCCGTGCTGAGCTTCCGCAGAAGGCCCGTGCTGAGCTTCCGCAGAAGGTCCATCCTCTTCTTTTTTTACCTTTTGACATGTGTTTCTTGGGTAAATATGATTAAGAATATAACCTGTTTTACCTTTCAGAGTTCTGACCTTCCCAAACCTCGGTCCGGTTTACGTACCCTCAGTGAATTGGAAGAAGAAAATGATGAATTAAGAAAGAGGTTTGTTATCGTACTTACCATGAAAATTTGTGTATAGGGTTCATGTCATTGCATATTTGGACATTTGGAAGCTGTGGTTTTTTCCGTTTCTTAGGCTCGAAAAGAAGGAAGATGTTCAACTAATACTGCAAGAAGACTTGAGACGTGAGAAAGAACTTCGCAAGAAACTTGAAGCTGAGGTAAATTTCCAAAGTTGCGACACTTACTGTAATCTTAAAACCTTAAAAACAACTAATTACGTGATGTGCTCCTCCTCTGCTGTTAATGAAAGGTTCGGGTAACAAAAGAAAAATTAGAAGAAAACCAAAAGGAGCAAGAGAGTTTAATTGATATATTCTCGGAGGATAGAGATAGACGAGATAAAGAGGAAGAGAATCTAAGAACTAAGCTGAAGGTTTACTTCATCCTTTCTTCTCTAAACATATTCTCTCAGAATTACAGAGAATGATATTGACTGACTAGTTAAAACTTTCTGGTTGCAGGAGGCGTCCAACACTATCCAAGAATTGTTAAATGCAAGAGCTAAGAGGTAGAGATAAAGCATTGAACACAAGACTAATCTCTTACATAATTGACTCATTAGGTTGGTGTGGTCTCTCTTTTCTTTGGTTGTGACATAGTGAGAAGTCTATGTCCCTACCAAACCTGAGTTAGTAGTAGTGAAGAAGGATTTTGTTGGTTAAGACTGTAACAGTCGAGGCTGTTTGGTCTAATGTTTGAAGCATTTGGGTTTGGTTCAATTCAGTTTATCCTTCTTCCAGTTACTTCAAAAAGCACGATGCTCGAGGCTGCTTGTGAGTTGTGATGCAGTCAACTAAACATAGGAATCAATGAAACTACCATCTAACCTCTATAAATTAATATTGGGTAAATTTAATGATTCGATTAATTCAGTTTAAAAAATTATTTTTTAATCAAAGTAATTATATTACAAATTAATATTTTTTAAAAACTAAAAAACTAACTCCGTATATATAAAAGTACAAGAGTAGTAGATAGGGGAAAAAATAGAGGAAATAAATCTTAATTATATGAAAGATTAGAGAAAATATCAACTAAACCTAGGAAAATAGAGAAAGTAAATCGTAAGAGGGATTATCCATTTAATATAATATTTTTCTATTTCAAAATGAAAGTTAAATCATTAATACTAGATTTTTCTAGATTTCATATTTAGTTTGATTTCAAAATTTTATTATTTAATTTTATAAGGTAGCAATTAGTCTTGGGAATTTGGATATTTGGTTCAGGTTTCGGTTCGGTTCTTTTACGTTTTGGTTCTCTTGGATCTTTAATATAAGAATCATTTTAGATCCGAATGTAAATAGGTTCGGATTTGGTTCGGTATCATTTCATTCAGTTCGGTTTTTGGACACTAATTGATGATCCAAATTGAAACCAAAAATATTTCGGTTGGATATTCGGTTCAAATATCATTCGGATATTATATAACCAACTACACAATAACCGAAAATAACCGGCAATAACCTGAAATAAATGGAGTAAACCGAAAATTACAAAAAAACCTGATTATCATTAAATAAAACCAAGTTTACATATTGTCTCCAAAGTACAAAAGACTAATACCTAAACTGATACAATTATAGATCAAGTTACAAAACATTAAGTACATGATTCATGCTAATTCTAGTAATAAAATTAGTTTCTCAATCAAGTATCTGAACTCAAAATTTATAAAGTACTTAAACATCAAAAGCTATAGATTATTAGAATATCAAAATCTATAGAGTACAAAGTACTACAAAAAACTATAATAGCATCAATCATCAGATACTTCAAACGTTTAGTCCAAGTTCAAACTCTACAAAATGGAAAAGACAAAATGTTAGAATTTTGAAAGCATAAAAAGTGAAATGATTCTTGAATATATTACTGCCATATTACCTTTCTTTAGGTTGTNACTATAATAGCATCAATCATCAGATACTTCAAACGTTTAGTCCAAGTTCAAACTCTACAAAATGGAAAAGACAAAATGTTAGAATTTTGAAAGTATAAAAAGTGAAATGATTCTTGAATATATTACTGCCATATTACCTTTCTTTAGGTTGTCTAGATCTTCAATGTCTGAAATCATCTGAGTGATGTTCTCCAAGCAATTTTTACCGAAGTTGTGATCCGACTTCATCCACTGTTCAACACACATTAAAACCTCAATCATGTAATGGGTTAGACAACTTCTGTGGGGTTCTAGAATTCGACTACTTATGCTAAAGGCAGATTCATAAGCAACCGAAGACACTTGCATAACAAGGATATCTTTAACCATTTCTGATAATATCGGATACTTTGGAGCATTGACTCTCCACCAGGACAAGATATCAAACTCATGTCCTAATGATTTCAATTTCTGAGCTTCAACATTCTCTCAAATACATGTCAAGCTTTGTAGTTGTTGCATCAAATCCTTCATCGTTTACCATCCTACTATAAACTGATGTCATCTTTTCAACCCCAACCGACACATTAATTTTCACAAAATCATCTACAACATCCTCTACTTGATCGGTATTGTGCACCTGTCCTTGAGAATTTGTCCAAGCCCGAGAGCTTGATGCAGATAAACCTATAGATGCAATACTACTATATTCTGCAAACAACCTACTCATAACACTACATACCGAGTGATGCATTTCTTTAGCACAAGCAGACCCTTTGATGCAATCCTAGAACCGGAACTCGAAGGGAAAGAAGAGATGAACGATTCTGAAAGTGAATTGATAAGCTGATGGTGTTAACAACGAACTGATGGATCATGGATAGAACGAGTATGGAGATGGAAGGTGAAGCCCTTGTAACCACCAAGGTTGGAAGGGAAACATACTCTCTTTAGAATCGATTTGCTAGATGGGAAATCGCCTATTAGCCTAGGGTTTTCGTGAGAACACAAGTGTTTGCAGCAATAATCATTTTGATTAATTCTTAAGCCAAAATTCGACTTAAGTAGAAGAAAATACAAGCTATGGGCTTAAGTGACTTAAGGCCCAAAAGTTAAGTAAATAAATAAAAGAGAAATAGAACATGCCCTAAAACAGATGGGCCCGATCCAACTACTTATTGTCTTAAAAACGAAAAAGAAAGAAAGAAAAGAACTGTTGGGCTCAAGCTGAATTGGCGCCAACTCTACTTAGTCAAAGTAGCTAGTAGCATGCTTCCACACTTAGCACACTAAGTGATCGACGTAGTGAT
>OVAO01003910.1:0-10733 GCA_900406285.1 Biscutella auriculata
TACAAGATCCATACCTTCAATAACTTGTCCAAACACAACATGCTTGTTATCTAACCACGAAGTCTGCACAGAAAAAAGAGAACAAAATTGATATGAATAGTCACACTGTAAAGGCAAACATATGAAAGATAGATAACTTTATAGCTTGATGTGAAGAAGGGTTGAGAATCATTACTTTGACGGTGCAAATGAAAAACTGGCTTCCATTAGTATTAGGACCAGCGTTTGCCATGCTCAAGATCCCAGGTCCGGTATGCTTCACTGAGAAACACGACAAGTTTTTAAATGGCACAAGACGCATCAATGCACAAAAGTTTTTCATGAATTTTATCTTGATTCAGAATAGTTACATGTGAAGTTTTCATCTTCAAAGGTTGCACCGTAGATACTTAAACCACCAGTACCCTGTGAGGCCATATCCAAAAGGATTAGTTAGAAACATTCTTACTTTGTTGTAAAAAACTGCTTTGGAAGAAAAGAAAACTTACATTTCCTTGGGTGAAATCACCTCCTTGGATCATGAAATCCTTAATTATACGATGAAATGTAGAACCCTTGTACACGTATCCCTTTTTCTCACCTGAATATATCAATTTCTCTCTCTCAAAGTTTGTATTGTTTTTTTATACAGTTCCAAACTGTAGGTGTGGGCCAAAAAACGGGAAGAGTAAAAACATATTCACTGGACTCTATACTCTTAAACTCGAAGAATCAATACCAAATCCAAACCAAATGCTAAACCAAAATGAGTTTTTTTTGGGTAAATTTGATATATTTAGGTAAAATATAACGATCCAAATTTATTTTGTTTTTAATTGGTCTAAATATCGAAACCGACTTGAACTTGAATGATACCTAAACCCAAACTAAATTTCTAAAATATATGAATAGGACCTAATGTCTAGAACCAAAAAAACTGAAATCCGAAATAACCGAACCAATAATACCCATGGTGATTCCAAACTTTAAACATAAACATTTTTATAGTTGCAAGATAGAGATCTCACCGGTACACAAGACACGGAAGTTTTCAACAGTTTTAGGCACAACTTCTCCAAAGANATTTTGGACCAAAATGAGTTTTTTGGGTAAATTTGATATATTTAGGTCAAATATAACCATCCAAATTTATTTTGTTTTTAATTGGTCTCTATCTAAATATCGAAACCGACCTGAACTTGAATGATACCTAAATCCAAACTAAATTTCTAAAATATATGAATAGGACCTAAAGTCTGGAATCAAAAAACTGAAATTCGAAATAACCGAACCGAACCAATAACACCTATGGTGATTCCAAACTTTAAACATAAACATTTATAGTTGCAAGATAGAGATTTCACCGGTACACAAGACACGGAAGTTTTCAACAGTTTTAGGCACAACTTCTCCAAAGAGACCCATCACAATTCTTCCAGCCACTTCACCTCCAATTTCCACATCAAAGTAAACCTTGTTTGTCACTTTAGCTTGTAGTTCTACTTCTTCCTCCTGTCAAAACATTTTACACAAGTTCAAGAATCAATAACAAATCCATAAGCATTGAATGTTTTTATTAGGCTGGGCAAAAAAAGAGTCTCAACTTGAAATTTTAACCAAACCCGAAAAATATAATACAAACTTGAAATAAAATGCAAATATCTGAAAGAATCCTACATATGAGGTATTTCAGATTCGGGTAANAAGTTCTACTTCTTCCTCCTGTCAAAACATATTTACACAAGTTCAATAATCAATAACAATTCCATAAGCATTGAATGTTTTTATTAGGCTGGGCAAAAAAAGAGTCTCAACTTGAAATTCCAGCCAAACCCGAAAAATATAATACAAACTTCAAATAAAATGCAAATATCTGAAAGAATCCTACATATGAGGTATTTCAGATTCGGGTAAAACTCAAACAGAACTTGAGATCCGAAGTAGTACCCCAATATCTAAATGTTAGCCTAAATATTCAATATATTATTATTTTAAATTATTAGATATATCTTTAATGTTTAATATTAAAAATTTCAGATATTTAATATATTTTAATGTTTTATTCTAATTTTATGTTTTTAGTGATGTTTTTGAAGAAAATANATTAAACTCAAACAGAACTTGAGATCCGAAGTAGTACCCCAATATCCGAATCTTAGCCTAAATATTCAATATATTATTATTTTAAATTATTTGATATATCTTTAATGTTTAATATTAAAAATTTCAGATATTTAATATATTTTAATGTTTTATTCTAATTTTATGTTTTTAGTGATGTTTTTAAAGAAAATAGTTAAATTTTTAGGTTTATTAGTATAATAGAGTATTTTACTTTCGAACTCAAATCAAACTCCACATGATCTCTAAAAGTATGTACCCGAATCCGATTAAACTCGGAAGGATTCGAACTAAATCCGAATGGATCCTATAACAATAAAGCGGAAAACTTAAAATCCGAATGGATGACCCGAAAGGGTACCCATAAGTCCATCCCTAGTTTTTCTTTTTGGGAAANAGTAGTACCCCAATATCTAAATGTTAGCCTAAATATTCAATATATTATTATTTTAAATTATTAGATATATCTTTAATGTTTAATATTAAAAATTTCAGATATTTAATATATTTTAATGTTTTATTCTAATTTTATGTTTTTAGTGATGTTTTTGAAGAAAATAGTTAAATTTTCGGGTTTATTAGTATAATAGAGTATTTTACTTTCGAACTCAAATCAAACTCGGCATGATCTCTAAAAGTATGTACCCGAATCCGATCAAACTCGGAAGGATTCGAACTAAACCCGAATGGATCCTATAACAATAAAGCCGAAAACTTAAAATCTGAATGGATGACCCGAAAGGGTACCCATAAGTCCATCCCTAGTTTTTCTTTTTGGGAAACTTACAACCGCCATGGCTTTAACACAAGCCATCCTCTGATGCTTGGTGCTTGCATAAGCTCCAGAGACTTGCTTAATAGGGAAACTTGATGCATAGTGCAATCTCGAAGACAATGCAACTCCAGAGGAACCAGCTCTGAAGTAGACTGATTGAGATGTACGATTTGCAGATACTAACTGTGACCTACCACCAAAACCATTCTACATACAGAACCAAAACAAAGAGTTTTATTACCAGAACACACAAGAACAGACTAAAACCAATATAGCCACAAATTCAGTAAAGAAAATGAGAGATAGAAGATTTCGAACTTGGGAAATGAAGCGGGAAGTGTGAACCATCTGCATAGAAGACGAAGAAGNACTTACAACCGCCATGGCTTTAACACAAGCCATCCTCTGATGCTTGGTGCTTGCATAAGCTCCAGAGACTTGCTTAATAGGGAAACTTGATGCATAGTGCAATCTCGAAGACAATGCAACTCCAGAGGAACCAGCTCTGAAGTAGACTGATTGAGATGTACGATTTGCAGATACTAACTGTGACCTACCACCAAAACCATTCTACATACAGAACCAAAACAAAGAGTTTTATTACCAGAACACACAAGAACAGACTAAAACCAATATAGACACAAATTCAGAAAAGAGAATGAGAGATAGAAGTTTTCGAACTTGGGAAATGAAGCGGGAAGTGTGAACCATCTGCATAGAAGACGAAGAAGCCATTTGAATGAGTAAAGAAGAAGACTTTTGGTTGGTTGGTTGGTTCGCTTCTACTTCCGGATAAGTTAAGGATTAAGGAACCACCTTGAAGCCTTGTTTTTAAGTGTTTGTGGATTAATATCGTTAACGTCTCATGCTAACTTGCGCTGTAATTTATCACGACCATATATTATTACTCTACTAGGCCCATGCCAATCCAATAAGATATTCTTTTGCTTGTATGTTGGGAAAATTATGGATTTAAAATCCATCTGAAAAATATCAATTCAAACTCAAATTAAAATATGAAAATATTTGATCGAGTCTTATATTTAAAGTACTTCGGATCCGAATAAAATTCAGCTAAACTAAGATCGAAAATAGTACTAAAAAATTCCGAACTTAAATTTAAACATTTAATATCTTTATAGGTATTATTTCAGAATCACTTTTAAAAATATAACTTTGAAATAATTAGAATATGACATGATATGTCATTGGAAAAAACAATTTAAAGAACAAAAATAAAAATATTTATTAAGGATAAAACTGGAAATATATGTAATATTCATTATGTGTAAAACTGTAAATATATGTAATTTTCATTAGGTTATAATAATTTAAATATTTAGATATTAAAAAAACAAAACATTAAATATTTAATTACAATTAGATTAATTAAATATGCATTTAAAAAAATATTATACTTAGAATAACTTAAACTTAAACTTTTTAATATGTTCTATTGGATTAAAATAGTTTAGTTAAAATGGGTATAAAATATTCCATAAAATATCTTTAAAAACTTCAACATCATTTCGGAAAATAAAAGGCAAACATAAATCAATCATATAAATAAACAAATAAATTTTGAATATTAAATTAAAGGTCGGAAGCTTGATTTATCCAACATCCAAATTATATAATTTTCTATCTAATTTGTTTATCATACCAAACAAATAGGTTATAATAATTTAAATATTTAGATTTAAAATTAAAATAAAATATTTAAATATTTTATTTCGATTAGATTAATTAAATAAATAACTTCGATTTTATAAAAATAATATACTTAATTTAAACGTATTCTTATCAACATATTCTATTGGATTAAAATAGATTTTTCAAAAAATAAATATATAATATTCAATAAAAATATCTTTAAGAAGTTTCACATCGCTTAAAAAAATAAATGGCAAAGATGAATCAATCCTTTAAATAAGAAAATATGTTTTGAATGTTAAATTACAAGTCAAAATCTTGATTTATTCATCATGTAAATTACAAAATTATTTTTTATCTAATTTTTTGGATTAAACAATTAGGTTTTGATCATTTAAATATTTAGTTTTTAAATAAAAATAAAATATTTAATTTTGATTAGATTAATTAAACATATAATCTCGATTTTAAAAAAATATTATACTTAGAATAATTTAAACTTATTTTTTTTACTATATTATATTGGATTAAAGTAGATTTTTGGAAACAAATATGAAATATTCAATTAAAAATATCTTTACGAAACCCCACATCACTTAAGAAAATAAAAGGCTAAGATGAATTAATCCTATAAATAAGCAAATATGTTTCGAATGTTAAATTACAAGTCATAAGCTTTATTTATTCATATCTAATTTGTTTGTTGAACCAAACTATTAGGTATTAATAATTTAAATATTAAGATTTAAAAGAAAAATTAAAATATTTAAATTTGATTAGATTAATTAAATATATAATTTTGATTTTTTAAAAATATTATGTTAAGAATAATTTAAACTTATTCATTTTAGTATAAAATATTCAATAAAAATATCTTTAAAAGTCACAGTCGCTTAAGAAAATAAAAGGCTCCTATAAATAAGCAAATATGTTTTGATTGTTGAATTGCAAGTCGGAAGCTTGATTTATTCAACATCCAAATTATACAATTCTTTTTTTTCTTTATCTAATTTGTATGTTGGACCAAATAATTATGTTATGATAATTTAAATACTTAGTCAAATGTTTAACTAAAATATATTATTTTGTCATTAAGTTATCCTATTCATTTTATTTATTTTTATCTTACAAAAAATTATAAAATACTCGATTATGAAAAAGTCTCACAATGACTATTTATGTAATCATATGACATGAATGAATTCTATAAATAAGTAAATATATCCACAATAAAAATAAATGTTGAACACTGAAAAATTAAAACCATACCAAATAACAAAATGTGCAGGTTATTGAAAATAAATCGACAACTATTATAATATTATAAACTTAAATTATTATTTTTATTGTTTATCTCTTTATATTTTCTAGGCTCTAAATAAAATATTTAAAATTCTATTTATATACAGATAATTTCATTTCAAATAAAATTTCACAGATAAATTTAGATATTTTTTTTATCGACAATTCCACTTTTTAAATGATCACCACATAAATATAATATAAATTATTATTAATGAAATAAACAAAATAACTCCGCGTACAACGCAGATAAAAATCTAATTTATATTATTTATAGATATTTGATATTTTAGATATTTAATATATTTTTAATCTCTTATCCTCATAGATGACAAAAGAAAAAAAATCTTTTATTCTCAATTTTAGTTTATTTTTTACTTTTGTGATAGTTTTAGTAAAATGATTATAATTTTTCTAGTTGATTAATATTTCAAGTATTATTTATGTTTTAGATTAAAAATACATGAATTCGGACCAAATCGAGAATGATCCGAGAGTATTTCAATATTCGGATCAGAAGAATCCAAACTAAAAAATAAAATAACCGAAATGAATCATCTAAACACAGAATATGAAAACTCAAAAATCAAATGAATCTGAACCAAATCCTAAAACCCAAATACATTTCTCTTGGATGTAATTTTCCAACTCCTACCAAGAACTAGGAAATGAGACCCTTTTTCACAAATATAGCAATAACGTAGAATTACATTCCGGTTTAGCTTAGGATTNACCTTGTTTTTAAGTGTTTGTGGATTAATATCGTTAACGTCTCGTGCTAACTTGCGCTGTAATTTATCACGACCATATATTATTACTCTACTAGGCCCAGGCCAATCCAATAAGATATTCTTTTGCTTGTATGCTGGGGAAAATATGGATTAAATATCGATATGAAAAATATTAATTCAAATCCAAATTAAAATGTGAAAATATATGATTGGATTTTACATTTGAAATATTCCGGATCCAAATAAAACCCAGCAAACCGAGATAAAATATTCAATATCTCTATATTTCAGAATAACTTTTAAAAATATAACCTTGAAATGGTTAAAATATGACATGATATGTTATTGAAAAAAACAATATAAAGAATAAAAGTAAAAATATTTATTAAGAATAAAACTTGAAATATATATAATATTCATTATGGGTAAAAATGTAAATATATATAATTTTCATTAGCTTATGATAATATAAATATTTAGATATAAAAGAAAAACAAAACATTTAGATATTTAATTACAGTTAGATTAATTAATTAAATTAAATAGGTAATTTTGTTTTCTAAAAAAATAAATATTATACTTAGAATAATTTAAACTTAAATTTTTTAATATATTTATTGGATTAAAATGGTTCTGTTAAAATGGATATAAAATATTCCATAAAAATATATTTAAAAGTTCCACATCGAAAGTAAAAGACAAACATGAATCAATCATATAAATAAACAAATATATTTTAAATGTTAAATTACAAGTCAGAAGCTTGATTATCCAACATCCAAATTATATAATTTTCTATATAATTTGTTTACTGGACGAAACAATTAAGTTATAAAAATTTAAATTTATAATAAAATAAACTGTTTAAATATTTAATTTTGATTAGATTAATTAAATATACAATTCCGATTCTATAAAAATATTATACTTAGAATAATTTAGACTTATTCTTTTCAGCATATTCTATTAGATTAATATATATTTTTTTAAAATATGTATAAAATGTTCAATATAAATATCTTCAAGAAGTTTCACATCACTTGAGAAAATAAACGGCAAAGCTGAATCAATCTTATAAATAAGAAAATATTTTTTGAATGTTAAATTATAAGTCAGAATCTTGATTTATTCAACGTCCAAATTACAAAATTCTTTTTATCTAATTCTTTTAGACCAAACAATTAGATTTTGATAATTTAAATATTTAGTTTTAAAAGAAAAATAAAATATTTAATTTCGATTATATTAATTAAATATAGAGTTTTGATTTTTGAAAAATATTATACTTAAAATAATTTAAACTTATTCTTTTTACTATATTATAATGGATTAAAGTAGATTTTTTAAAACAAATATAAAATATTCAATAAATATATCTTTACTAAACCCCACATCACTTAATAAAATAAAAGGCTAAGATGAATCAATCCTATGCAAATTTTGAATGTTAAATTACAATTAAGAAGCTTTATTTATTCAACATCCAAATTATACAATTCTTTTTTTTATCTAATTTGTTTATTGGACCAAACTATTAGGTATTAATAATTTAAATATTAAGATATAAAATAAAAATTAAATATTTAAATATTTAAATTTTATTAGATTAAGTAAATATATAATTTCGATTTTTAAAAAATATTATACTTAGAATAATATAAACTTATTCATTTTAGTATACTCTATTGGATAAAAATAGTTTTTTGAAACGAATATAAAATATTCAATAAAAATATATTTAAAAGTCACACATCGCTTAAGAAAATAAAAGACTAAGATGAATCAATGCTATAAATAAGCAAATATGTTTTGAATGTTGAATTACAAGTCGAAAGCTTGATTTATTCAACATCCAAATTATACAATTTTTTTTTTTATCTAATTTGTTTGTTAGACCAAACAATTATTTTATAATAATTTAAATATTTATTCAAATGTTTAACTAAGATATATAATTTTGTCATTATGTTATCCTATTCATTTAATTTACTTTTATCTTACAAGAAATTGTTTTATCATAAAATACTCTATTTATGAAAATAGTCTCACAATGACTAATTATGTAATCATATGATATGAATGAATTCTAAAAATAAATAGATATGTTCACACTAAAAAATATATTTTGAACATTGAAAAATTAAAACTATACCAAATATAAAATAGGCAGATTCTTGAAAATAAATCGACAACTATTATAAATATTATGAAAATAAAATAACTGAAATGAATCCTAATCTAAACATTAACCTGAAAACTCAAAAATCAAATGAACGTGAACCAAATTCCAAAACCCAAATACATTTCACTTGGATGTAATTTTCCAACTCTTACCAAGAATTAGGAAATGAAACCCTTTTTCACAAATATAGCAATAACGTAGAATTACATTCCGGTTTAGCTTAGGATTTGAGATAACGAAAACCAATTCTTATAACTTCAAATTTCCAAAGAAAACGACATCACATCTCTCTTACAATCTTGCTTTGCTTCTAAGTTAGTTTTAACTTTTACATAATTTTCCTCAACAAATTCAAATATATGTGTATATAAAGATCCAAGTGGTTCCTTAAAGATATCATAGTTGCAAATCTCAGTAACACCAAATCATGGACTCGAGATCTTGTGTGTTCTTCTTTACTTTTTTATCAATCACTCTGATTGCTCTTGCTTATGATCCTGACACACTTCAAGATCTCTGCGTTGCAGATCGTACTTCAGGTTCGCCACGTGTATTTTACAGTTTATTATTTTTTTTGTTTTCTTTGTTTTGTATAAATATATGAAGATTTGTTATTGTAGGAATAAAAGTGAATGGATTCGCATGTAAGCCGGAATCAAACATCACAGCCTCAGATTTTTTCTTCGGCGGGATCGGAAAACCCGCCGTCGTCAACAATACCGTAGGGTCAGCCGTCACAGGAGCTAATGTTGAGAAGATCGCTGGGCTTAACACGCTTGGAGTCTCCCTCGCACGTATTGACTACGCGCCTGGAGGTTTAAACCCGCCGCATACTCACCCACGCGCCACCGAAGTCATCTTCGTATTAGAAGGTGAGCTTAACGTCGGATTCATAACGACGGCGAATAAGCTATTCGCTAAGACGGTGAAGAAAGGAGAAGTGTTCGTCTTCCCAAGAGGACTCGTTCATTACCAGAAGAACAACGATAAAGCTAAACCAGCGTCCGTGATCTCTGCATTCAACAGTCAGTTACCAGGAACACAATCGATCGCCGCCACGCTTTTCACGGCCACTCCGGCAGTTCCAGATCACGTACTAACGACGGCGCTTCAAATCGGGACGAAGGAAATCGAAAAGATCAAATCTAAACTTGCTCCTAAGAAAAGCTAAAAAAACAACTGAGATTTTTTTTATAAATTTCTGCTTTTTATATATTATTATTCTTTATTAATTGTTTTCAATAAAGGTGAAAAAGAAGAAATCTTATAGATAGGGTTAGAAAAAAATATTTTATCCTACTCTAAAATACTAATTTGAAATCGAATTAAAATATAAAATATCAAAACAGATTTTATACCGATCCAAATAAAATTTGAACCAAACAAATTTTATACTATTTTTAAAAATGCCCATGATTGAGGAAGAGTTAGGGGACTCTCAGAATAGGAGAGCACTCATCTTGCGGTGGACAATCTTTTTTTCTTTTCTCCACTTGGATCTCGATCATCTCTCCAACATCAAGATTATGAGATTTGAATTCTCGATATAAATATTACATAGTTGGTTCTTATCTTTCAGAGACTACGAGTGTAATCTCGAAACTCACAAAGAACAAAAAAATGAGTATTTACTATATTTCTCATATTTTATTTTATTTTTATTTTTCTATTTTGATAATAACTTTTAGTAAAAATAGTTTAATTTTGGGTGTTTATTAATGTTCTGAATAAGTTTTTTTTCTTGATTAAAAATACTTAAACACAGAATAATTTGAAAGTATTACGACACCTCAAATCAAATCCGGAATAATCTTAAATCTAAAATAACTCAAATATATTTTTATTAATCCGAAAATTTAAAACCCAAATAAACTTGAACTCAATCTAAACGGACACCGAAGACCCACTCCTTATTGATACGAGTAACACGCTTGGTGAGTCGGAGGGTTTCAAGCAAACAAAGTAACAAACCTTTAAACAAACAAAGATC
>OVAO01003911.1:0-10731 GCA_900406285.1 Biscutella auriculata
CTGATCAATTGCCTATCTTGTCTTTAATAGTTTATTCCCTCGTTTTAACTGCTTGTTCATGGTCACTTACTCTTACTACAATCAACGGCTGCTTTAACAGGATTCTTAGTGACAGACATAGAACCCTGCTTAGACCTAGAATTCCCTGATATAGTCTGTTGTCTCTAGTAAAACCTCCCGATTTGGTNCTCTCGATTTGGTTCGAGATTACCCTCATCTTCCATTTCATAACAGCCTCGTTTTCCTCTACTCGTCTATAGTAGCAGTAGTAGGACGAAAAAGTCTTGTTATCAATGCTCTAGACCGATCCTCTTACCATTGCCCGAATCCTGTTTGATGTTGCTGCCTTGGCCATATTTTCTCCCTTCATGTTGCATTTTGTCCATCCTTAACGTTTAAGCACATGAAATATTGAACACTTAGCCAAAATGAGTTCCCAAAACACTGAATTTAAAACAAATAGAACTTAAATGCAAGTATATACAAAGGATAGACATAGGACTTCTTCCCAAGCGAGCTTGTTTAACGTCACCAAGCTTGAGCATTTGGAAGAACATCATTCGCCTCACTAGATGCTTTTTATTCCCATAAGCATTCATCAATTTGAATGTTCACCCCCGATCTAGTTTCTGATTGTCCTCGATGAGAACAGATGCAGAGATAGCAGCGACAGACTCCTCGGTGACAAGTTCCTCCTTTCCTGGTAGTTTAACCAGTTGTTGTTGTGTAGTGGGGGGTGTTTGGGCCACGATATTGTCCATAATCCTCACTTGAGAGGCGGGTTGAGCCAGTTTAACTTGCTTCTGCTTAGAGTTGAGGCTGGCAGACTCATTGTGGAATATGGCACGTAAAGCAAAGACGCCTCACTTGACCAATTGGTCAATTGCTTCGTCAATGAGGGTGTTTCGTTTCTGGTGCTCAAATTATTGCGTCAATATTTGGGTTTCCAGATCCTTCTTGGCTCTAGAGTAAGGTACAATGACCTGAGCTTGGGTTTGGTGGCTGATTCTTGTGTTGTTGAACTCTGGATAATAACCGTGGTGCCCGATGAGGTTGGCTTTGTTCTGTTGTAAGGTGAGCAACCTATCAACCTTTGCATGAAGCAAGGCTAATTTTTTCTCCATGTCCATCGAGGTATCTTGCAGTTGAAAAGAAAAAATAGAGAGAGTAGAAAAATTAGCAAATAAAGGAAAGAAAAACTTAGTCCCAAACAAATTCAAAGTTACAATGGCTAATCAAAATCCCGAACCGGCAACGGCACCAATTTGATAAACAGGTTTTTCCCTAGGGTAAGAGGGTTTTTCCTACTTACTAGTCAAATGAAGTATAGATCAAGTTTAAAATGTCGAACCTAATCCGGGAGTGATTAACAATCAAAACACTAGAACTCAGGAGAATAAGTGTCGTCTAAGTCAGAAGACACGCAATTGTTTGTCACTAACAATCCTATTGAGCAGAAAAGAAAACAAAGCAAAGATGACAAAAGAAGAAAATGGAAAGCAGGCAATTGATCAGGCAAATCGATTTCAGGCAAGTGATCCTAGGTCTAGGTTCTTTGGTTTTAATCTTATTTTAGGGTTAGGGAATTCTAAAATGGACTCAGCCACTCTCGCATGAAGAATCTCTCTCAAGGTAACTCTAACAACGTACTCTCGTGTCTGCATGCTTTGAGAACCCCGAAGCAGTTACTTTCCCATAACCCATCCTAAACGCTATCCTAACATGCATCATTATCGCGCTCTTGCGTCTGCATACAAGGCAATCAAGAACAACATTCAGAACTGCAAAATGCGGAAACTAAAAGCTAACTAATCTTTTTAGGGTTTAAAAGCTTTCTTTAGATCATGATTGAGTTGGCCCTACTACAATCAAACCTTAAGAGCACCTTATTGCATAAGATACTTGTAGTTCTAGACCCCAAAACACTAGATCTGAAGATCCAATGTTTTGATCTAGCCTAATCAAATACCCAAAAGTAAGTACTCACAAACCATAAACATCTTAATCAGATCAAGCGAAGACAAAGCAATAAAACTGAATTTAAGGCAAGGTTCCTTAACAAAACGTTTACAAGATCTAAAATACGAACTAAGAACAAGAAAGAAAACTACAGCGACTCTCCCTAAGGACGCTACTAAAACTTCTTTTCTAACTCTCTAATGATACAAAACGTCACCTCTATCCTCTCACAAATGATGGCTTAAGGTGAGTATTTATAGGTGAGAAATCTAGGGCTTCATGGCTAAAAACGTCATTTTTGGCATGAGTCACATCCAATATCGGCCATGGGATGGCCGATATTCATTCTTCATTGGCCGATATTTGAGTATGGAGCATCACATGGCCGATATTGCTTCTTTATTGGCCGATACTGAATATCGGCCACAGCCTGGCCGATATTGCCTCCTCCCTTGCCGATACTGGCTCCATGGGCACAACCTCGTCGATATTGTCTCCTCTCTAGCCGATACTCATACCATGGGAATGAGCTGGTCGATATTGAGGTGGGCTTGGCCGATATGCCTTGACCCGAGATGCTTTGGTCTATGCTGCTTGGCCCGAGACCGATTTTAGGGCCCGAAAACGGCTAAATCTTGACTTTTTTGGTCCTTGATGTTCCCAATTGATTTTTGATCCTATGATCACCTAAAATGCATAGTATATACAATATGCAAGCCTAAGGAACTCTAATGCATCATAATCTATGCTAAAATGATCGTAAAAGATGGGTAAAAAAGGCGACAAAAACCTAGTATATTAATGTATCATCCGTCTTATGACATGGTATGAAATGAGCCATCTTAGAAAATCTATCAACTACTACAAAGATGGACTCATGAACTTGTCTAGTCCTAGGAAAACCAAACACAAAATTCATAGACACATCATGCCAAGGGTTAGATGCAATAGGGAGGGGAGTATACAAACCGAGAGGCTGAGATTTAGCCTTGGCTTGTTTGCACTTGAGGCATTGAGAACATATATTCCACGTCCTTCCTCATGTGTGGCCAAAAGAAATGGTCTAGACCTACCTTCATGGTTTTATCTACTCCAAAGTGTCCCATTAGGCCGCCACTATGAGCTTCTGATATGTGTGGTTTTTATCGCCTTTTAAGCCTTGTTTTCAATCGGTTTTATCTAGTTTATGATGCATTTAGTTCCAACTAGGCTTGTATTTGTAGATGTTTTGCATCTCATGTGTTTAAGAAGGACTTGTGCATCATTCGCAAGTTAAACGGACGAGAATCAACACATATCAGCACTTAGGATCGGTCATGGGCCTCTCAGGATCGGTCAGGGCTTGTCCAGTCATCAGGATCGGTTAGCAGAGGAGTCAGGATCGGTCAAGGAAGATCCAGTCATCTGGAGCGGTCATAAACTTAGCCAGGATCGGTCACCCCTTGACTGATCCAGACCATACCCGAGAGAAAATTTCCAAAACCCTAATTCTATCTCGTTTTTACCCCTTGTAGCCTCAATATAAATACTCATTTGCTTCTAAAACCCTAAGGAGAGTCACTTTAATTCCATTTTGTGCCTCCATCTTTTCTCTCTCACTTGTTCTTAGCATTTGACACTTTGTAATGCAATTTTCTTTATGATTTTAAGCTTTAATCTTGTGTCTATGTTCATTTATCTTCTTGTTCTTGTTAGATCATCTTGTTCTTTGTTAGTTCTTGTTAGATCTAGTTGATTTTGTGTTGGTTTGCTATTTCAATCTCCTTCTACCTTTTCTTGCTCATCTCTACCATGGAAAAATCGATTTTCTCAATAGATCTTTGTGCTTTATCCATGGATTGTGAGTAGTCACCTTCTAGGTGGTTGATTGGGCAAGATTAGGGTGTTTAGGTTCTAGATCTATATGTTTAGGGCTTGGAATCACAAGTATCTTCATGCAATAAGATTCTCTTAAGGCTTGGTTGGATTTGGCCAATCCAATCAGTGATCTAAAGAAGACTTCTAAGCCCGAGAGGGTTAGATAGGCTTTAGTACATGTCTTTTGCAATCCTGAAATATCAGTCTTGACTAGATAGTTGTTTTAGGGTGATTGAACTAGGGATCGGAATGCTTCTGGATTATGGTGTTATCATCATCTAGATAGGTGTTAATCACGCGAGATCGGTTTAAATCAAATTAGAATACTATAGATCTGAGATAGCCGTATTGGATGAAAATAAGCACATAGAATTAGGATTTAGCACCTGAAATCTAATTATGTTTGATCAACTGCCTAGTCTCTCTAAGTTTATGGATCTAGGGTTGATGATATCTTAGATTTATTGGTTTTGATGTTCTGTGTTTAATCTTTCATATATCTTCACTTGATTGATGTGTTTAATGCAAGTTAGGACTTAGCTAATCTCATCTTAATCTTAGGTAGATTATCATCCCGAGAGGTTGTTGATAAAATGTCTGAATGAACTGATATTATGCTATTTGAATTGAACATCAATTGCATGAAATCGACTGCTTGATTCGGTGCGCGTGTTCATAAGCTTAGCTTTCATTTATTTTCGTTTCCATTTCTGCTTTTCATTTACTTTATACTTTTGTTATCTTTGTTTTGTTCTCTTTTATTGCTTAATAGGATTGTTAGTGACAAACAATTTCCTACTTGGCTTAGATTAAACCGATTCTATATATCTATAGTTTTTTGTTAATCACTCCCGGATTGGTTCGACATTTTCTCGTTACTAAACTACATTCGATTGATAAGTACCCCTCTTCATCTCAACCACCAATCTTTACCTCACAATTCTTAGAAAATAAGAGTGTGTGGGGTAAAGATCTACTTATCAAATTGGCGTCGTTGCCGATTCGGGATTTCGATTAGCCATTAGAGCTTTGCATTTGTTTAGGACTAAGTTTTTCTTTTCTCTCTTTGCTAATTTCTCTACTCTCTTTGTTTTGCTTTTTCAGGTAAACATGATGACATAGTTTGCTTCTCTTAATGCAAAACTAAATAGGCTTTTAACCTTCAACCAGAATTTCGGTTATCAGAACCGCTCGTACCGAGAACAGGGTTACCATGACCATCAGCAAGCTCAGAACATCATAACCATCAGCAAGCTGAGAACATCAGGCCTCTTAGCTTTCCAGCATCTCATCCTAACTCTCAGCAACAAATCTCGGGACATGGAGGACCCATTGTTCCCCAGGAAAACCAAAACACCATAATTCTCAAGTAACTCTTGGAGGGTCAGAAGAAGAGTACACTTGAGAAAATACCTTCATGCCTGAGATCACTACACGGATTTACGAACAATGCCAAGAGTTCAGTTGGAAGTTTGAGTCTCCTCAGATTGCCTCTTCCTCAAAGCACCCTATGGGAGTTTTACCGGGTAGACCCTAGACTGCTAAGGAACACTATGCCAGTGCCATCTCTACAGATATTCTCATCGAGGACAACGAGAAATAAGTTAGGGGGTGAGCATGCAGACTGATGATTGCCTAAGGAAAGGAAAAACATCTAGTGAGGAGAAGGATGCTCTTCCAAAACCTCAAACCGATGGAATGCCCCCTTATAAGCCAGGATTTCCATATCCCGATCACCACAAAGAGGCACTCATTAAGGCGTACAAAGCTCTGTTTGATGAACAATTGAAACAGTTCCTAATGATGAAGAGAACTACCATTGATGGCAATGCCGTTGGAACCAAGGTTGGAGCCAAGACTAGCTATGGTAAGACTTGTCTAGATGAGGATTTGGGTGAACTCAAGAGAGCCTTCTTGCAATCAATCGGGATTCTTAAAGCTCAGAATGCTGCTAACTTCAAGATCTTTGAGGATGTTCATGAGAAGTTCACCAAGTTTGAGAATGGCTATAAACCACCTTGATCAATATGAATGAACGTCAAGCTTAGTGACGATAAAAAAACTCACTTGGGAGGAAGTCACATGTCTATCATGTGTCTATACTTGCATTTAAAATTTTAGTTGTTTTAAATTCAGTGTTTTGGGAACTCATATTAGCTAAATATTCAATTTTCAGGTACTTAAACGTTTAGGATGGATGAAACATGGCAAGAAAGGGAGAAAATTCGGCCAAGGCAGCAACATCAAATTAACATGATCCAGGGAATGGTAAGAGGATCGGTCTAGAGCATGATCAACTCTAACTGATCCATCCCCAATTTTCCAATATTGGTCAGTAACATCGGTTATGACTGATACTAGGTTTTAAAATTGGGGTTCCCTCGGTTTTGGCTTGGTTTCCTTGGAAAATTAAGAAGTTTTAACTCTCCCTTATGCTTCGCCTTTTTCACCATTAATATTCCCTCTTTCTCTCCAGAAAAACCCATTTCTTGATTTTAGCCTAGATTCTTGCTCGATTTTCTTGATTTTTGTGGCTAAGTTTTGGGTTTTTCATTGCCTACTAACTTATATCTCCGTTTCTCTCTACAAGGCATCGAATGTATGGATACTAAAACTCCATTTTCGTGGGTACTATTCACCATATCTTGAAATCGAATTTTGCAAAGCATTTAGGTTGTGATTAATAATCCTTGAGCTTATAGAACCTTGGTTATGATGATACTCGTGGTTTCTCTTGATTGATAGGACCTACTTTCATGAAATTTTGGATTTTCAGGTTTATAGGTTCTTGTATGTTCTTGAGAAATTTTGAGAGAAATTGCTTAATTAGAAATGCTAGTATTGCTTTGCGCTAATTTGGAACCTTTTGGCATGAAACTACATTGATTTGAGCTTTGAACCTCACTTGATTATGGAATCTTGTAGAATCTACCTTACGTGAGAAATTGTTGAGAATTGGGATTGAAAAGAAAATTGAACCATCCATTCGACTTCTTGGAATTGGAATCACTTGTTCTTGATTGTTTTGCTTCTTTGGTAATGCATTTCTTGAATCGATTTTGGCATTAACATTTTGATATTCGAGCTTAATGAATTCTTGTGTCTTGACTATTTCTTTTGAGGTTATCACCATGTCAAGCTCAAGGATCCTTCAACCAACATCTATTAAGGTCCTCTCTTATCACCTTTTCTATATATAATCTGCATTTAGTTTTCTTTGTTATTTTCGGTTCTTTCTCTTTACTTGGACTTTCACAGAGACTATGTATTTTAAGTTTGGGGGAGAAACCACCTTCATGCTAATTATTGTTTATTCGTTTGCATTGCATTGTTAATAGTTATTATTCTTTCTTTGAGTCTCATTTGCATTGTTAATAGTTATGATTCTTAGAAAAAATCAAAAAATTCAAAAAAATTCTAAACCGCAATTTTTTTTTTCATTCTTTTAAGATTGAGTCTAGAATCACTTGCATAGGAAATTAGTGAATATTTCGGGTTTTCCTTAGAGTTTGTGTAGCTTTGCGGGTATTCTTAGGGAGCATGTTAGTGGGAAACACGCTAAGAGTTGATTCATGATATGTTTTTCCTTCCTAATTGCTTACTTAGGCTTCAGAACTAGCTCTTTCTCATAAGGACCTAGATTATAGCATAAAATTGTGCCTGAAATCCCCTATTAAGTTCCTGAAAGTGTATATGGCTAGCCTAAGGTTCCCCCTCTCTTCCCAAAAGCTTTAAGAAAAGAAAAAAAAAAGAAAATAAAAATAAAATAAAAATAAAGAAAAGTTTTGAGAATAAATAGGTCTAGCTTTAAAAAAATGATACCCAAGAAGATTTGGGAGCTAAGACCATTCGCCGTGAAATAAAAATAGGCATTTGAAAGCTTAACCGCTTAAGCGTTTGTTCGAATGCCACGAAGTTCGCAGTAAGGGGATGAGCTCTTGGGTGCATAACCACTCTTTGGATCTCACTCAACTTGTTGTGGAGCTGTAATAAGGGGATGGGCTCCTGGGTTCATAACCACTCTTTGGATCTCACCAACCTGTCACACCAGATCGAGAAGGTGATTTGGTTTTAAAAAATGATACCCGAGAAGATTTGGGAACTGAGATCACCACTCACAGAAAAAGAAAAAGAAAAAGAAAAAGAGGCCAAAGAGCCCAATCTTGAGTAATAAGGGTATGAGATGGGAAATGGACCTGAAGCGGCTTGAAACCTGAAAGATCTGAAAAGGGTGACGAGTATGGAATATGTTGAATTGCTATAGCCTAGACTAGGTCCTTCTATAGTTGGTAACATAGAGCTTTGTAATAATAATCTAATTTGCATTAGTGACTGAGGGCTTGATTGTTTGATGTCATTAGTTGCGGGTCACTCTTCTATGTCTTTTTAAGATTGCTTGCTTGGTATACCTTACTTTTAACTTGCTGATCCGATTCCCGATTTGTTTTCAAACCTCTCTTCTTTACTCGACTTTTGCCTAGCTTGAGGACAAGAAATGGTTAAGTTTGGGGGAGTTGATATGTGTGGTTTTGATCACCTTTTAAGCCTTGTTTTCAATCGGTTTTATCTAGTTTAGGATGCATTTAGGTCAAATTAGGCTTGCATTTGTATATATTTTGCATCTCATGTGTTTAAGAAGGACTTGTGCATCATTCGGGAGTTAAACGGATCAAAGAGCCGAGAATCAGCCCATTTCAGCACTTAGGATCGGTCATGGGCATCTCAGGATCGGTAAGGGCTTGTCCAGTCTTAGGATCAGTCAGCAGAGGAGTCATGATTGGTCAAGGAAGCTCCAGTCATCTGGATCGGTCATAGACTTAGCCAGTATCGGTCATCCCTTGACCAATCCAGACCCTACCCGAGAGAAAATCTCCAAAACCTTAATTCTTTCTCATTTTTACCTCTTGTAGCCTCAATATAAATACTTATTTGCTTCTAAAACCCTAAGGAGAGTCACTTTAGTTCCATTTTGTGCCTCCCTCTTTTCTCTCTCACTTGTTCTTAGCATTTGACACTTTGTAATGCATTTTCTTTAAGATTTTAAGCTCTGATCTTGTTTCTATGTTCATTTCTCTTCTTGTTCTTTGTTAGTTATTGTTAGATCTTGTAAGTTCTTTGTTAGATCTAGTTGATTTTGTGTTATTTGCTATTTCAATCTTCTTCGACATTTTCTTGCTCATCTCTACCATGGAAAAACCGATTTTCTCTATAGATTTTTGTGTTTTATCTATGGATTGTGAGTAGTAGTCACCTTCTAGGTGGTTGATTGGGGAATATTAGGGTGTTTAGGTTCTAGATCTATGTGTTTAGAGCTTGGAATCACAAGTATCTTCATGCAATAAGATCCTCTTAAGGCTTGGTTGGATTTGGCCAATCTAATCATTGATCTAATGAAGACTTCTAAGCCCGACAGGGTTGATGATAGCTTAGATCTAGGGTTGATGCCTAGTATCTCTAAGTTTATGGATCTAGGGTTGATGATAGTTTATATCTATTGCTTTTGATGTTCTGTGTTTAATCTTTCATATATCTTCACTTGATTGATGTGTTTAATGCTAGTTGGGATTTAGCTAATCTCATCTTGATCTTAGGTAGATTATCATCCCGAGAGCTTCTTGATAAAATGCCTGAATGAACTGATCAATGAAGGTGCTTGGAGCATTGGTTAAGCCAAAAGGCATCACCAACCACTCATATAAGCCATGTTTGGTTTTAAAGGTCGTTTTCCACGCTTCTCCCTCTTTCATACTTATTTGATGATACCAACTCTTTAAGTCTATCTTGGAGAAAATCTTAGAGCCATGAAGCTCATCTAGCATATCATCTAAACGTGGAATGGGATTGCAATACTTAACTGTTATGTTGTTGATTGCTCATCAATCTACACACATGCGCCATGTTACATCCTTTTTGGGGACAAATATCACATGGATTATCCAACCCCCAGACTGGGAATTGCCATTTGAGATAATGTGCGACGCTAGTGATTATGTTGTAGGAGCAGTCCTTGGGCAGAGAAAAGACAAAAAGTTGCACGTCATCGACTATGCAAGCAGAACGCTTGATGACACTCAGATAAAGTACGCTACAACCGAGAAGGAGCTGCTAGCGATAGTCTTCGCTATTGAAAAATTTAGATCTTACTTGGTAGGCTTAAAAATCATCGACTACACCGATCACGCAGCCCTAAGGCATCTGTTTGCAAAGAAAGACGATAAACCTCGATTACTCCGATGGATCCTGTTGCTTCAAGAATTCGATATGGAAATCAAGGATAAAAAGGAAATTGAAAATGGGGTTACTGATCATCTGTCTAGGATGTGATTAGACGAAGGAATACCTATAGATGATTCCCTACCGGAAGAGCAACTAATGGGAATAACGCTTTATAACCACTTTGATACCATGCATGATACGCCCTGCGACATAGGAGCTATCACTCTGACCCCTCAGAGACACCCTTGGTACGCAGACATTGTAAACTTCCTCGCTTGTGGAACAGAACCACCAGGTTTGGAAGGATATAAGAAAAAGCAATTCTTGAAACAATCCAAGCGTTTCTACTGGGACGAGCCCTATTTGTACACTCTTTGTAAGGACGACCTTTACAGAAGATGTGTCGCGGATGAAGAAGTTGAAGAAATTTTAATGCAATGCCACGGTTCCCCTCACGGTGAACATTTCACCACCTTCAAAATCGTCGCGAAAATTCTGCAAGCCGGTTTCTGGTGGCCCACGATGTTTAAGGATACACACCACTTCATAGTGCATTGTGACCCATGTCAAAGAAAGGGCAACATCAATAAAAGAAATGAAATGCCTGAAAACCTGATAATGGAAGTTGAGGTATTTGACGTGTGGGGTATAGATTTTATGGGCCCCTTTCCAACCTCTTTCGAAAATTCGTACATCCTA
>OVAO01003912.1:0-10731 GCA_900406285.1 Biscutella auriculata
CTCTGCTTACTTGAAGTTGTAGACGATCCACACAACTTCACGTTTCTTCTCTCTCTCGAGATTTTTGGGTTGTCGATTTTCAGTTAAAAGTTTTGTACTTTGTATGATTCAGTTTATTCCACCGAATCTGTACACTTTCCGATTCCGAAATTTCTTTTCTGTTTTTTTCTCATAAGCAACTTTCTTTTCAGTATCTTCAATAGATTTTCCAGCGACATTCTCTTTGTCCTCGGAAAAAAATATTGATTTTTTTTTTTAATCCGTGGAAAGTGAAAGAAACTGTTTGGACTTCCTTTCTTCTCTCCGGCGGTTTCTGTTGATGAGAGCTCATTGAGGCTTTCTCATTCTCTTCGTCTCTCTCTCTCTCAGTGATGGGTTGCGTTTATTCCAAAACTTGCATTGGTCAGATTTGCGCCACCAAAGAAGATAGCATCAGGCATCCGCAGGGACCGGCGAGAAGCACCAAAGCTGCTGCTGCTGCTGCGGCGGCCGGTGATGAGGAGATTCCGGTGTACAATTACTCTGCAGATGCGGCTGAGGATGAAGGTAACGATGAAATTCACCAGCTGAGCTTGAGTAGAGACCAGGAATGGGGAATCACTCGGCTTTCTANTGCTGCGGCGGCCGCTGAGGAGGAGATTCCGGTGTACGATTACTCTGCAGATGCGGCTGAGGATGAAGGTAACGACGAAATTCACCAGCTGAGCTTGAGTAGAGACCAGGAATGGGGAATCACTCGGCTTTCTAGGGTTTCAGCTCAATTTCTACCACCAGATGGGTCAAGGATTGTCAAGGTTCCTTCTTGTAACTATGAGCTAAGATACTCGTTTCTCTCTCAAAGAGGCTATTATCCTGATGCTCTAGACAAGGCTAATCAAGATAGTTTCGCCATTCACACACCTTTTGGGACTAACTCGGATGATCATTTCTTTGGGGTGTTCGATGGGCACGGTGAGTTTGGTGCACAGTGCTCGCAGTTTGTGAAGCGGAGGTTGTGTGAGAATCTTCTTAGACATGGTAGGTTTCATGTAGATGCTGCAGAGGCTTGTAATTCTGCGTTCTTGAGCACGAACTCTCAGTTACATGCTGATTTAGTAGATGATAGTATGAGTGGAACAACGGCCATTACGGTTATGGTTAGAGGAAGGACAATATATGTGGCTAATGCAGGTGATTCGAGGGCGGTTTTAGCTGAGAAGAGAGATGGTGATCTTGTAGCTGTTGATCTGTCTATTGACCAGACTCCTTTTAGATCCGATGAGCTCGAAAGAGTTAAGCTTTGTGGAGCTAGAGTTCTTACTCTTGATCAGATTGAAGGCTTGAAAAATCCTGATGTTCAGTGTTGGGGTACTGAGGAAGATGATGATGGAGACCCTCCGAGACTTTGGGTGCCTAATGGAATGTATCCTGGGACAGCTTTCACAAGGAGTATTGGTGATTCTATTGCAGAGACAATTGGGGTTGTTGCTAACCCTGAGATTGCTGTCGTTGAGCTCACACCGGAAAATCCTTTCTTTGTTGTTGCTAGTGATGGTGTCTTCGAATTCATCTCTAGCCAAACTGTGGTTGACATGGTAAGGTATTCTTCCCTCCACTGCTTGCTCATTATCGTTTCGTTAGTAGAGGAAGTATTCTCACAATTTCTGAACGTTTTTGCTTCTTGATATTTTTTCAGGTTGCTAAACATAAGGATCCTCGAGATGCTTGTGCTGCGATTGTTGCTGAATCATATAGGCTATGGTTACAGTATGAAACTCGTACAGATGATATAACAGTCATTGTCGTCCACATTAATGGGCTAAAAGATGTGAGGAAAGCTTAAGTTTGTAGACTGTATATCATCTTTTTTTATCTTGTTGGTGGCTGAGATTAGATTTTAAATCTTTCTTAGGATGCTCCTCGGCAACTGACGAATACAGGAACTCTACTGCAACCTCCTATTCCACAAGTTGTGGAGCTTACAGGTTCAGAATCTCCTTCCACCTTTGGATGGAACTCTAAAAACCAGCGTGTGAGGCATGATCTTTCTCGGGCTAGAATACGCGCCATTGAGAGTTCACTAGAGAATGGACACTCTTGGGTTCCTCCATCACCAGCTCATAGGAAAACCTGGGAAGAAGAAGTAAGAGTGCTTCTCTGCTCCAAATTACTCCTTCATTTGGGATTGCCCTTAGCCATTTTTGACATCTCAGGCTAAAAGCTAAATTTTCTGGTTACAGGCACACATTGAGCGGGTGTTGCGTGACCATTTCCTCTTCAGGAAACTCACTGATTCTCAGTGCCAGGTTTTGCTGGATTGCATGCAAAGGCTAGAAGTTAAGCCAGGGGATGTTATTGTGAAACAGGTCAAAGCATATTCTTCTTTGATCATAAATGCGGCAAAATTCATCAATAAACATCTGATATCATAATCTCTCTGGACTATTCTTTTGCAGGGTGGTGAAGGAGACTGCTTTTACGTTGTTGGTAGTGGAGAATTTGAGGTCTTGGCAACTCAGGTTTGTTCTATAGTTATTCTATTTGACTCGTGAGCATGTTTGAGCAATACTTTCGTTGTGCATAACTGGGGATTGATGTTAGGATGAAAAAAACGGTGAGGTGCCTAGGATCTTGCAGCGGTATTCAGCTGAGAAACAATCATCATTCGGTGAACTCGCCTTGATGTGGGTTCTCTGCATTTTTCTTGTTACAAATAATCTTCTTCATGAATAAGAAGTATTCTCTGGCTAATAGCATTTCTTACGATATATGATGTTGCCAGGCATAATAAGCCGCTTCAGGCTTCTGTACGTGCTGTGGAGGATGGAACATTGTGGGCCTTAAAAAGAGAAGATTTTCGAGGAATTCTCATGTCTGAGTTTTCAAACTTAGCATCCTTGAAGCTTCTTCGATCTGTCGACCTTCTTTCCCGTCTCACTATCTTGCAACTAAGCCATATTGCAGAGTCTCTTTCCGAAGCTCGTTTCTCAGATGGACAAACAATAGTTAAGAAGGTGAAGTTAGTTTTGCATTTTGTAAACATAACTAACTTACTCTACTCCAACAGATTCTTTCTCAAACCGTTTTGTGAAATGCATAGGAAGAAAAACTGCAGGGATTGTATGTTGTCCAGAAGGGAATCGTGAGAATTAATTTCGGTACAGAGTTGTTGGAGAGTCAAAATGTTTCAAGCCTTAAAACTGAGATCACAAAAGAATATGAGAATCTTGACACCAGAAAAGAAGTATCTATAGAAAAGGAAGAAGGAAGTTACTTTGGTGAATGGGCTCTTCTTGGCGAACTCAAAGATTCGTTGAGTGTGGTTGCAGTTGGCGAAGTGGTCTGTGTGATTTTAACAAAAGAAAATTTCGATTCAGCGGTTGGCCCTCTGACCAATCTTTCAGATGACAGTCTCAAGTATGATACTACAGTTTTCTTCATTCCCCCTTGTTATTGGATTTAGCTCTGCGGTTCCCATCGGTTGAATGATTCCTTGTGATTTTTTCTTTTATGCTTAGGTCGAGACATTCTTCATTCGATCTTTCCAAGGAATCTGCAAAAGTTACTGATACCACAGCTCTTGCTAAAGCCACCCTTGAAGACCTTGTAAGCAGTCTTACTCCACATCAATCATAAAACCTTATTCCTCGGATTGACATTATTTTTTGTTTATCTAGGAATGGAAAACATGCTTGAGTTCATCGGACTGCAGTGAGATTGGGCTCGTGCATTTGAAAGATAAAGAAAATCTACTCAGCTTGAAAAGATTTTCAAAGCAAAAGGTGAAAAAACTTGGTAAAGAGGAACAAGTCTTGAAAGAGCGGAATCTGATGAAGAACATAATAAAACCATCAGCTTTTGTTCCCAAAATCTTGTGCACTTGCGTTGATCAAACATTCGCAGCCATCTTACTGAACACTACTCTTGCTTGTCCTTTATCTTCACTGCTTCACTCTCCACTTGACGAGTCATCTGCCCGTTTCATTACCGCCTCACTTGTGTCTGCCTTAGATGATATACACAAGGTTAAACTTTTTCTTTAGCACCACCTCCCTTTGAAATCTAAGATCTCCGGTCTGAATCCTTTTCCTTTTGTAATTTATTAGAACGAGGTTCTCTTCAGAGGTTCATCTCCAGAGTTAGTGATGTTGGATCAATCTGGATATCTACAGGTCTGTGATTTCCTCCTCTTTACATAGCTCCATTGATTTTGCTCTTCTAGTTTCATGTTATCCATTATTTCCACCTCTTTATCGTATAGATTGTAGACTTCAGATTCGCCAAGAAACTATCTGGGGAACGAACATTTACAATCTGTGGAAATGCAGATTACTTAGCCCCAGAAATTGTTCAAGGAAAAGGCCATGGTTTTGCAGCTGACTGGTATTAATCTTCCTCTATTTGTCTTCTGTCTCCTTCCACCAGATTGTAATTTTAGTCATTTACTTTAGGTGGGCACTTGGAGTTTTGATCTACTATATGCTACAAGGAGAAATGCCATTCGGGTCATGGAGAGAAAGCGAGCCAGACACGTTTCAGAAGATTGCGAAAGGCCAACTTACATTCCCTCGAGCTTTAAGCTCAGAAGCAGAAGATCTTATAACAAAGGTCTCACCTCTAAGTTCTAATTGTTAGAAGTAGAATCTCTGATTTTTCATGCCTTACACACACGTCTTAAAACTCTTTTGCTTGTAGTTGCTTGAAGTTGATGAAAACCTACGGTTTGGTAGCCAAGGAGGAGGTACAGAATCAATCAAGAATCATCTGTGGTTCAATGGACTTAAATGGGGAGCTATTAGAGACCGGAAATTTCAAGTTCCTGAAGAGATAATCTCTCGCATTCATCAGCATTTGGAGAATGACACCGTTCGTCCTCTAGAAACTTGTCAATCTCTGGAGAAAACAGAAGATCAAGATGCTCAAAACTGGCTTGAAGAATGGTAGTAGAGTTCAAAACAAAAGGGCGGTTATTTTTCTCCCCCGCTTTTTATCTTAATTTCAATTGCTTAAAACAGTCATTGATGCTGAAAACAAAGAGAGCTTAAAAGAATCTTAAAAGGTTGATTGGTGAGAAAGTTTAGGGATCTTCTATCTTTTGATTTTGTTGGTGTAAATAGGTTGGTGTATATCAGTATATGTTAATGGCTGAAGATCAATCAATCTCTATCACCTCCAAGTTTTGTATGGTTCTTACCTTTTTTTCTCCAATGGGCTCTGACTTTACTGAGTTCTTTTCTCTATTTCGCGTAGTCAATGGTACACATAGAATACTTACAAATAGTCAGATCGAATCAAGACTTTAATTACGATCTTATTCCAACCAAACCAAACCGGTTTTATCGGTTTACGGAGGAAATCGATTGTTAAATTTTAAAATAAGATTCGGTTTGGTACAATGAACTAAATGCTTATAAAATATCCTGAGTAAATTCTTTCATCAAATTAAACTAAAATTCTCTTATATATTAAAAGTGAAGTATTCGAGGCCATATATCAAACTTACAATATTTCTATCTTTTTTATTTTTTGCAAAATTAGTATTTTAAACTTATTGTCAAATAGATTTATGTTTAATTATTTAATTATTTCTAATAGATTATTATCATCCGTGTTACCAAACATTATATTTTTAACAAAAAAATCATTAGTTATAATTTTAAAAATAACTTTTTTCAAAATATATATCATACAAAAAAAATGTGGTTGTTTAATTTGTTTTTTAGATATTTAATNAGAGGCCATGTATCAAACTTACAATATTTCTATCTTTTTTATTTTTTGCAAAATTAGTATTTTAAACCTATTGTCAAATAGATTTATGTTTAATTATTTAATTATTTTTAATAGATTATTATTATCCGTGTTACCAAACATTATATTTTTAACAAAAAAATCATTAGTTATAATTTTAAAAATAACTTTTTCTAAAATATATATCATACAAAAAAAATGTGGTTGTTTAATTTGTTTTTTAGATATTTAATTTCCTTAAAGATAAATATAAACAAATAGAAAATATTAATACAAAATTTTAACCAATAAAATCCTATTATATATTAAAACAGAATCATTAAAAAATAACATAATCCGTTAAACTTTAGACTGTCTAAAATAAAATTGTCTAATTCAAGCAACACTATAAAGAATATGACTAAGCAAGATTATCGGTTTCTATCTACAGAAAGTTATCAAAAAAGGAAAATTAATTCAATTATTTCGACAAAATTGGCTAATATCCAAATCTTATANATAACAAATCATCTGAATATATGACTAAATATAATAAATCGAAGTACACGTAGGTCCTGATTGGCTCATAGACTTTAACACGGTAAGTGATTTAAGAGCTTTTACGGTAAAAATTTATCCAATGGCACTTTAAAAATAACTAACTATTTAAAATTTATACACTCAATGTTTGTTTTCTATGTTGTAATATTTTATATATTTTAAAGTCCTATAATTATGACTCTAACAAAAAAGTAGAAGGTTTTATTTTTATTTTTTCTTCTCCACAAGGATTATAAAATTGTCTCTATATATTTCTATAAATTTTTTCACAAATAAAATTTTAAAGAATAATCACTATCATTTTTTTCTCTTTTTTCTAAGATCCATTTTATAAAACTTTTAAAATAAATTATTTTATGGTTGTGTGTTTATTAGATAAAATATCACTAAAAATAAATATATTTTTAATGAAAAAAACGAAAATATATTTTTAGTATAAGTTGGAAAATATTTTTGAATTCATCCACTATATTCGTTGGAATTGTTTTTTGCTTTTTGAAAGAAAAAATCCTGTTGACAATAAAAAAAAAGAAAAAATCATTTTTTAAGTTATAAACTATATATTATTTTATATGAATTTTGTCAAAAATTAATTTTAAATAATTAATTGTTTTTCTCTTTCTTTAGAGATCTATTTTTATAATTTTAATTAATAAATTTTATTCATAAATAACAGGTTTATGCTACAAATATGTTAAAATTATTTAATTAATAATTTATTTAATTAACACCTATATTATCGTTTTCAATTTTGATTAGTTAAGAATTTAATAAATAAGACTAACTAACACCTATATTTCTTAAAACATTATTACGTAATCATAATTAAGAAATAATTAATATATATCTTTTAAAACATGATTATCGCAATTAAAACTATTAAATTAACAACATTTTATCCAACTTTAATTATGTAATTTAAAACATAATTAAAATATATCTTTTATTATATTTCTAAGAGAAGCTAAACATAAATTATTTCACAATGCATAATCAAATAAAATTGTAATAAGATAACTTTGGCCGAATGAACAAATAAGAATATTATTATTTTTGAAGTTTTAAATAATAATTGTTTATTATTCTATTTTATATTTATTTATGCATTATAAGTTTGGTCTATATTTTAAATTGAAAATTAATTTTATTATTATTTATTAATAATGATAATTTAATAAAATTATTTAAAATAAGAATCACTATCTCTAGAGTTTAATCTTACCAATCAAACTTTTATCAATTTTAAAAGTAATAGTCAAAGTCATTACAGCCAAAAATCTTTACAGCCAAAAGTCTTAAAAGTTTACAACCAAAAGNATCTTTACAACCAAGAAATTTAACGGTTTATTTTATATTTTATTTTGTTTCTTTTGTACTTTAACAATTTATTTAGTGTGATTATTTAATTACACCAGGATTTAAATTCAATAAATTATGACTTATAAATTGTTATTGACAAAACAANGTCTTAAAAGTTTACAACCAAAAGTCTACAGTCACAACCTTTACCAATTGAGCCCATAATTACATTCCATTTTTTAACCTAACCAAGAAATTTAACGGTTTATTTTATATTTTATTTTGTTTCTTTTGTACTTTAACAATTTATTTAGTGTGATTATTTAGTTACACCAGGATTTAAATTCAATAAATTATGACTTATAAATTGTTATTGACAAAACAAAACATTTAACGTTTAACCTTCTCCGACGGTTTGTCGATGACCTCGGTTGGTTGGTTCGGCGATGGTAGGTTTTTTTCTTGCCTAACTCCTTTCATGTTCTTTTGCTTGTCACGGCGGAAGCTTTGGCGAGATGGGCTGTGTCGCGGTAGATTTGTTAGTCGATGCTTTGACAGTTTCGTCGTGGAGGTGGTCCCTTGTCCAATTTAAGTATTTTCCTCGTTCTGTTTTACTTAGAGGTTGGCTTGTTGTCATTTAGTTTATGCTCGTGTGGTTTAGTGTGTATGTGTCGGGTTTTGTTTGCTCGGTTAGTGGAGTTTCGTCTTGTTTTTCCTTTAACGTTAGTGTTTGTCTTTGCCGAGTTAGTATCTTTGACCTGGTGATTATGACCTCTTATTTCTAAGGTGTTTCTGGACTTATTAAGTTATGTTGCAAGTGGTTTGGTCTTCTTAGGATGAAGTTGTCTTTAGCTGGTTATGGGGTCCCTTTCCGTCGTCCTTCGTTTAAGGCAGTTAGTTGTTGTAGTCGTCAAATCTCTATTATGTCTTGGAAAGTCGGTAGCTAAAATGTTCGTCTTCCGAGTTTTCGAGACTTATTGTTTCGACTCGTTTCTCGTGGTTCTTAGTGTTCAGTGTGGTCGAAGGAGTATCTCAGTCTTAATCGTTCAAAATCCTCCAATAAGCAGCATCGTGGTTTATCAGCTCAACCTCCATTTTGAGTGTTTGGTGAGCTTCTTCTTCCTTGTAGGTTCCTAGGTTCTTTGTACTCTGGTTAATACTTGTTTTATATATGTGTATTTCTTTATAATTTTTATGGTTGTTTTCAGGGATGGTTAATTATTTGCCAACTTAATCCCTCTTTTAGACTCTGCTCAGATATTTGTGTTAGTCTATCATTTCTATTCTTGAGTCGTTGTAATCCATTAAAACTTTTGTTTAATATAATACTAGTGAAAACAAAAAAAAAACATTTAACAGTAAAGTGTACTCGTCGCAAGATCTGTGCTCTACAGCCCTCGAGCTCCCGCGTTCGAGTTCACATCCAAACCAAGAACAACACAAAACAATAAAAGAAAGAACAAAGAAAAAAAAACCTTAAACCGTAAAGTCAACATTCTATGAAATTAATTGCAAAGTGTTGTCAAGGATAGAACAAAAAAAAAACTATACATTAACACTTTGGCGTGTAGTGTTTACTTCATCAGTTTTCTCTCTGTTAACGAACCACTGAGCCGTTCTTCTAGCAATCGGCAACCATAACCTCCGTCTTCTCTCCTCCTCGTGATTCCCTGAAGTGGACGCTGCCGCGGCAGCAGTCGAACCGCTATAGCTTCCTCCCACCGCGTTTTCTCTAGGAACAGTCGTTATTTCAGACACTGCTCTTCTCGATGAGTCTTTGTTCTTCAAGATTCTCTTCATCTCCATATCTTCCTTGTCCCGCAAGTTTCCTCTATCGCTTGACACGGAATTCAACATCTCCGATGTCAAAAACGTCAAATCCGATGAAGTCACATTGCTCCAACGGTTCTTGAAATCTGAAACAACGATCCTGTGATTGAACTTGTGCATACGTTTCTCCTTCTTCTCCATGTCTTCGTTTGCTTGCCGTTCAAGCAACAACGATTTTTGTAGAATCTTCCGGAAACTACTGAATTTCGAAGATCCTTCTTCTCGTTCGATGTAAATCTCCACGTTTGAGTCTTCTTCTCCTCTATTCTGAGATTCGTTCATGATTCTGAGACTATTACTACTACAACCTAGAACAGAGAGATCATCTTCAATGGAGACTCTGTTTCTACATAAAGGACATGTGGCTTGCTGTTCAAGCCACTGATCAATACAGCCAATGTGAAAAGCGTGTCTACATTTAGGTAAAAGTCTGAGAATCTCAACGTCTTCGAATTTAGACAAACAAACACAACATTCTAATCCTTGTTTCGATCCTTTCAAAGCAGAGAATCTGAAAAAAGGAAGAGATTCGATTGAAGTCTTGTCCAGACCAGAGAATCGAGAAGATGGACTGAAGAGCCCTTCCCAGAGACGATCGACATGTTCACTGTCTCCGTTTACTTCAATTTCTGATCGGAGATCGTTGTGGAAACATTTGGCGTAAACGAGGAGAACTAAGCTGAGTGTGAACATAATGGAGAAAGCTCCGGTGATGATGACTAAGCTCGGTTTGAAGAGGTCGTTGATTGCGTACGGAGGAGGAGATTGAGCAGAGACAAAATGATAATCTTCGAGGAAGAAGAAGAAGAGGAAAATGGAGATTGCTTGTGGCGTATTCATCATTTGAGAATGAATCATTCAAGGGAAAAAGAGAGTCGTTTTTATGAGTTTGAAGAGAGAGAGAGAAGAAGAAGAGATCAATAATTCGTGAAATAAATAATAAAATGTCCGATTAATTAAAATTAAAATTTATTATGCTTAATTAAGGTATGTTGGAATGAAAGAAATGGTGATTGGTGAATGAATATGAATTGAATAAATGTATATTTGTGAAAATGAGAAATGTCTTTTTGACTTTGAATTGTTGGGAAACTAACCCTTTTAATGTAAATTACCAACTGTGTTAATTGTGGAGTAAAATCAAAATTAATTACTTGTAATGTGCAATAATATAAGGTTGGCAAAAAAAAAAAAAAACTAAGCAATTTGCACGTAAATGGAAATAATTTCTGTAAAATCATATAGTCCATGTAACTAAATTAATACTATGAAAATTTAGTGTTTAATATAAAGTTTTGAAAATTATAGCTAATGTTCCATGGTTTTTAATCA
>OVAO01003915.1:0-10728 GCA_900406285.1 Biscutella auriculata
CACATTGATGTTTGGGGGCCCTTTAAAGTTCCTACTTCTGAAGGTTACAAATACTTCCTGAGTATTGTTGATGATTGCAGTAGATTAACATGGGCATATTTGATTCCAAATAAGAGTTCTGTTGCTACTGTTTTTCCTGAATTTCTTGAGATGGTTGAGACTCAATTTCACTCTAAGGTCAAAGCCATTAGATCTGATAATGCACCAGAACTTGCTTTTACATCTTTGTTAAAATCGAAAGTAATTTTGCATTACTTCTCTTGTGCTTACACACCTCAATAAAATTCAGTTGTTGAGAGAAAACACCAACATATTTTGAATGTTGCTAGATCTCTTATGTTTCAATCAAAAGTTCCTTTGGAGTATTGGGGTGATTGCATTCTTACAGCTGTTTATCTTATTAATAGGACACCTTCACCTTTGTTAAATGCTAAATCTCCTTATGAAATCATGACTGCCAAAGTGCCTCAGTATGATCATCTTAGAGTGTTTGGTTGCTTGTGTTTTGTCTCTACCATACTCAAAGATAGACATAAGTTTTCACCTCGTGCTAAACCGTGCTTGTTTTTAGGATATCCTTCTGGATATAAAGGTTACAAAGTGTGTGATTTGGAGACTAAAACAATATTGATTTCAAGAAATGCAATTTTCCATGAATCGGTTTTTGATCCTAAATGTTTTCATCAAGACATATTACCTTTACCAAACTCTGACTATATTTTTCCTACCAACTATGATGCCAATAATATTCCACCGGATGTTTTCATTCCTTCTCATCAGGAACCTTCTCACACTTTTGTACCTGATGATTCTCCTACTGTTCCTGAGTCTAATCCAAATTCTGATGTTCTTTCTCAGACTAATATGTTTCCTTCTAATGATAATTTGGCTGATCATGCCTCTATTGATCCGATTCCATCTCCTATTTCACTTGATTCTATTCCCCTTAATGAGTCCAGTTCAACTACTGAGAGAGTTCCAACAGGAGGTATGACACAGGTTCTACGCCCAAAAAGGCAGTCAAAGGTACCCACTTATCTTGATCAGTATCATTGTTATCTTTTACATAAAACCAATCACTGAGATCTTCTACCTCGTCATACCACACCTTACCCAGTTTCATCTGTTTTATCTTATGACAAACTTTCACTATCATATAGAAACTTCATTCTCTCTATAGACACGTTTGTTGCAATACTAGTGTATGTTGATGGCATACTAATGGTTGGAAACTCGGATGCTGCAGTCTGTGCTTTCAAAGGAAATCTCAGTTCCAAATTTAAACTTCGTGAGCTTGGACCAGCAAAATATTTCTTGGGATTTGAGATAGCAAGATTAGTGAAAGGTATTGCAATCAATCAAAGAAAATATGCTCTTGAGATGTTAGAAGATGCGGGCTTGTTAGGATGCAAACCTGCATCAGTTCTGATGGAACCAAATACGAAATTATCAGAATCAGAAGGTGACTTACTCATGGATGCTACAGTTTACAGAAGAATCGTTGGACGTCTCTTATACTTAACGCATACGAGACCTGACATTGCATATGCCGTACATAAACTGAGTCAATACATGGCTGCCCCTCGCGAACCTCACCTCCAGGGAGCTCAGAAAGTGCTATGATACATCAAGAAGGACCTTGGACAAGGTCTGTTCTATTCTTCTTCATCTGAAACCAAACTAATCGCTTTTTCGGATGCAGATTGGGCGACTTGTCCAGACTCTAGACGATCAGTTACAAGATTTTGTGTCTTCTTGGGAAGTTCTCTAATCTCATGGAGTGCCAAGAAACAACGCACAGTCTCTGGGAGCAGCTCTGAAGCCGAATACAGAGCAATGGCAGACACGACTTGTGAGATTATTTGGATGCACTCATTGCTCAGTGACCTTCATTGCATACCACCTTCTGCTGCAACCTTGTACTGTGACAATCAATCGGCTCTGCATATTGCCTCCAATACCGTCTTCCACGAGAGGACAAAACACATTGAAAATGATTGTCACATTGTCAGAGAAAGATTGCAGAGTGGTTTCCTCAAGACTCTACATGTGCAATCGGATAATCAGCTTGCAGATGTGTTCACTAAAGCAGTGCAACCAAGCTTGTTCAAGAGTCTATTGTTCAAGATGGGAATCTACAGCATGTATCTTCCATCTTGAGGGGATGATATTGAGATTATTTGTGCTAAACCGGAGTAAATCGAGAGCTTAATTGATTATATACCAGTTCGGTTATCTCATGTATATATATTGGTTCATAAACATTTCTGTAAAGTTACGATATTCAGTTAAGAGATTCAATAACAGATTTTCTTCTTGTTCGTTAATGGATCTTAGCTGAGTTCTAATAGTTGGTTTCTTCTTTTCTAATTTTTGATAATATCAAACAGCAACCTCTTCAAACTATGTAACGGAAATGATTGTTTCGATTTATAAATCTCACTTTCTTCATCTTTTCTTATGCTTCAATACGTGTTAATCAATCCAATTATTCTCATTTTGAAATCAAATGCATAAGATGAGTTAAACAGAACCAATACCTGTTAATCAATCCAATTACAGTTGATGAATGTACCTCTATTTGTTTGTCTATATCGGACACTGTCGTTTCTGGGATAACCTTCAGAGGTATAAGCAGATGGACCGAGCCTAGAATGTCAATACCAAAACCATAAGAGCGAACTCATTAGAATGATAATACAAAAAATTCAGAATTTGTCCCAATAACTGCATCTTATATATATTATAGAAAGTTAGGGATCATGGTTTTTTATTTATTTATTTATTTTGTCAAGAGAGATAGTGGTTATAGATCGTGGTTCATGTAATTGTTTAAATAATAAAAAAAATAAAATTAGCGAGTGTAGGATGATCCATAATTTTAGAATCGTGAATAACCATATTTGAAGATTAAACATTTAAAATACAAAATATATTTAAACATTAGAATATAAAATTTTAATTCCTAATTTGATATTGAGAGAAAAAAGAAAATTGATTGATCTATTTTATTTAGTTTTGCATTGAATTAGGGATTATGGACCTTATTTTTAGGGATAGTGGAGAAAACGATAAATTTTATAAATAAAAGTATATCTCTACAGGGATACATGGGGTAGATAAATTTTGTTGAATTTTTTTCTTAAATTGTAGTTTTAGTTTTGTAAATAACACGTGTCAAACAAAGAAGGTGAGAACTGACTTATGTTTTATAAATATAAGATTAAAGAAAATCTATTAACTTATATTTAAAATATTTATTAAAGAAACTATATTTATCAATTCAAAATTTAAACTACGGAAAAGAGTTTCTAAAATATATTTTTATTTGAAGAAGTTAACTTTTATTTAAAACTAAAAGAATATTTTTATGATTTTAAATATTGGTTGAAATTAAATTTTTGATATAGTTTTAATAATTGGACGTTGGTTAAAAAGTTGTATTTATGTTTTCTAATTTTTTTCTATTTATCTTCAATATAATATATTTATCCTTTAAAGTTTAAACAACCGAAAATATTTTCTAGAATATATATTTAGTTAAATTGAAATATATATTCTTTTAGTTTCGTCTTTTTTTTTCTTCTAATTTGATTATTTAGTATTTATTTAAATTAGGTTTAAGATATTAAAATTTTAAAATAAGAAATAACATATAAATCTGTTTGGCAACAAGTTTAGATATTAAATAAAAATAATATAAAAATTTGTTTGGTAACAAATTTAGGATATTAAATTCTACCATAATCGTTGATTATATATAAGGTTTATATATTGCGGATTGACTACCATTTCATAGGTTTTTTTTATTTTTGCAATTATGGTATTTGAAGATAAAATTGCAAAAATTGTTACATTCGATGGTTTTTTTTTTTGCAGAAAATTCTAATATATAAGAGGATGAATTTAAAAATTTTAAGTAGATCTAAATGAATAACCCTAACAAATCTCAAAATCTCAAAATATCTTAGCTGACATAAAATCTAAATGAAGTGGACCTAAACGAAAGTAGGTTTAAATGGATTGATACACCCATTTTAATATTTCTAATTCAAATATTCTAAACTTTTATAGTATATCGAGAACTTGTATCATAATCATTTATAGATATAAGAATCTGAAATATATAAAAAGTAATTATTATAATCATCTTAAGAGAAGTGATTATCTTATATATTAAAAGAGAAGTGATTAAGGTGATGTGTCATGTCCACAATTTTTTTTATTACTTTTTATTTTTATATTTTAATATCTTAAACTTGTTGGCAAACAGATTTCTATGTTATTTTTTATTTTATTTAATATTTTAAACCTATTGCCAAACAGATTTATATGTTATTTTTATTTTAAAATATTAATATGTTAAATCTAATTTAAATAAATACAGAATAATCAAATTAGAAAACGTAAATACAAAACTAAAAGTATATATATTTCAATTTAAGTAAAAGTATTTAAAAAACCTTTTCATTTGTTTAAATTTTTAAAGGAAAAATACATTTTAAATGGAAAAAATTAGAAAACATAACTACAACTTTTAACCAACATCCAATTATTAAAAGTATATCACAAATTTAATTTCCACCATTTTTATAATCTTAAAAAATACTTTACTTATTTAAAATCATAAAAAATATTCTTTTAGTTTTAAATAAAAGTTAACTTACTCAAATAAAAATATATTCTAGAAACTCTTTTCGTTTGTTTAAATTTTGAATTGATAAATATAGTTTCTTTAAAATAAATATTTTAAGTCTAAGTTAATATATTTTCTTTATTCCTTTTATATTTATATATTAAAAGAGAAGTTATTGGAAGCCACCTCTAAAGCGCACAATATTTCTACATTATTTTTTGTTTTAAAAATTTAATATACTAAACCTATTGCCAAACAATATATTCATGATAAAAATTATTTATAATTTAAATAAATATTTAATTTTTTTAATATCACAAAAATTCTTAATTTAGTTTTAAAAAATTAACTTATTCAAATAAACATATTATATCCCATCTTTTCATTCAAAATTTCTTTATTTAAAATTCAATTAAACTATTGTATAAAATGAGAGATTTTAACTCAAATCAGGAAACATGTTAAGTTAGTCTTTTTAGGATTATAATTTCTTCAGATCAGGAAACATGTTAAGTTAGTCTTTTTAGGATTATAATTTCTCCGATCAGAAAACATGTTATGTTAGTCTCTTCTCAAATGAGAGATTTTAACTCAGAACCTCTAAAACATATTTTTGTTAAAGAATCAAAAATTTCACCAGTTTACTACTGGCTCAAAGTTTTTATTTACGAATTACCAAGTCATATTCATACTAACAATTCATATGGGTTTATTTTCTTAGGAATGTGACCCGATTATAGTTCTATTAATAAATGTCTTGATACCAATTTGTATCTAATATATAACGAGAGAATGTGGTCTCTCCTTTTCGGACATGTGTGCTCTCTCCTATTCGGACATGTGTTCCCTTCTCTCATTATTTTGGGTCTATTTTTAATTTAACTCACTAATTGGCTGTTTTCTGACAAGTTGGGCAATTTTAACGTTCAAGTATTTCTGTAGACGTTATGCTGATTCCTTTTCAGATCTTCTCTTCTCCACTTCTCCAATAGCCACTTGGGAGAGACGCCTCAAATTCCCACTAGAGGCTGCAAGTACCATCAGTACGACCAATGGTGCTCTCCATCAGGCCACCGGTTCATAACTTCATAACTCCTCGACCCTGCGCGGTACCTATAGCAAAATAATTGTGATGATGAACTCGCTCAATTAGGGAAGAATACACTTAGATCACAATTCCTCCACTTGGCCCTTTCCGACAGATTACGACACGAGTGGCTTGCAGGTATGATGGGCTTTAAAATCTTACACGTGATAGAAATCTAACTTATTTCGAATTCAAGAAAGGATTGAATTTTAACTCATGTTTGTTATATAAGAAAAAATCATCTGCTTTCAGCTTCGTATCTGATTCTTTTATTCTCAAATGTTTCTACATCATTATGAATGAAGATATCGAGGAGCTAAAGGAACTTGGTTCTGGCACACTAAGTACAATATAACATGGGAAGTGGAGAGGATAAGATGTCGCAATCAAAAGAAAAAAGGAGAGTTGCTTTGCTGGCCGATCATCTGATCATCTGATCAAAACACTTTTGTGTTTTCCTGTTTTCTGAATTATTGCTTTTCATTGTTATATATTTTCAGACACCTTGATCGTCGTAAGAGACTAATCATTGCCACGGATGCTGCATTTGGGTATGGAATATTTGCACGCCAAAAACATTGTTCACTTCAATTTGAAGTGTGATAATTTTACTCTGAGCCTCAAAGATCATTCTCACCTTTCATTCTTCCTGAAGGTTGGTGATTTTGGTTTCTCAAAAATAAAAAGAAACACATTGGTATCGGATGGTGTACGTGGAAAACTACCTTGGATGGCGCCAAAGCTTCTAAATGGTAGCAGCACCAAAGTTTCAGAGGAAGTAGAATAACAATTTTCATAGTGAATATAAATAATGCAGTGCGAAATCTTACTGAGTTATTGCTATTTCCCGCAAGTTGATGTTTTCTCTTTGGGTATAGTTTTGTGGGAGATTTTAACTAGAGAGGAACCATATCCTAATATGCAGTACGATGCTATAATAGGTGCATTTTTGCCTACGACTCTTCCTCCGTTTTTTTAATCATCAATTTTTTCTATAGATGTTTGCCTCTTCGTTTTTTGAGCAACCATTTATCTGCAAGCGTATTACGTTTCAGTTTCTTCCTGTCTTTGGCCTTGTCTTCAAATCCACCGTCTAGCATCTTCATCATAGCCACTTTTTAGCCTTTTGAGACCAACATATTCCGTTTTAGAAGTTTATGTAAGCCTAAGGCCTTTGCTTGAAGTTTGGATCAGTAATCATGTTTTGATACATATATAACAGCTGCGATGTTTTCTCAGAAGAAATCTTTTAACTTTTCCAACAGAAGAAATCTTTTAACTTTTTCAAGTCGCCATTGATAAATGATGTATGCTTTCTTTCTCTATTATGCTTCTTGTTGAAAATTTTAAGTAGTTCTAGTTTACTTTGGATGATGCAGATTTTGTACTACATACTAGACATGGCATTCCTAATGAGCATGTTGAGAAAAGTAGGTATCACGAGCGAGGGTCTCTTACTGGCGAGGAAAATAATGAGGATGCGAAAGATTTTGAGAGAAGAATTCAAGCGAGGTTCTCTATGCATCGTAAAGAATATGATGAAAGGCTACATATTTTGAGCACCCAACCCTTTTTCCATCAGTTCCTGATCCAAAATTGTGGATGGTTAAATGTACGGTAAGTGTTTTACATAATTTGGCTTAGAAATTATAAATTTGTGCTCTTTTGTGATTATTACTCTTAAATATTTTGTTATATGCTACTTGGAGTTCATTCCTTGATTTTTCACACTGCAAATTTAGATTGGCCGCAAAAGGGTGATTGCAGTTTGTTTTATGCAAAAATTCATTGATCCAGGAGCAGATTTGTAGCTAAAATCTGTTGCTGCTCTTGACAATCTTAAAATTTATATATTTGTTGAAACAAACAAGGAAGTTCACGTAAATGCGGTATTTTGATGGTTGCCCTGTATTTGACACTATTCATTACTATTGTTGGTTAGTGTGAAGACAAAATTTACATTGTTTCTTTTACATTTGATAGGCAATCAAGGGAACTGTCAATGCATTACCTAGCCCCTGACAGCTCCAATAGTGTCTTCATGGGTCATTTAGTGGATTAGGGCCCACCATACCACTCATAGCTTCATCATGTTGATTCTCAGGAAAAGATTGACTTGTCTGCCCATAGTTACGTATCAGATCATTATAATCTTGATTCAAGGTAGAGAGCTTACGTTTTTTTGCCTTTGGAGCCACATCTTCCACTTGATAGTTAGGATTGATCGCCATTGGTGTTGCATTAGTATTCTCAGTGGATAGATGTATAACACTGATTGAGGAACCTTGGTCTTGTTAGCAGGTGCTATCATATATGGGGGTTTAGTGATAGGGGTGACCAGCATTAACTCATTTTTCCCGGACCTTGCAGAAGAATCACCCAATTCATATCCTACATTATCCTCCACATTACAGAATCATGTATCATGTATTGGAGAACCACAAGTATCGCAATATCCTCTGATTCTTTCATAAAAGAAAGAAATAAGAGTGTTAACCCCTGGAGCAAACTGGTAGTTTCGTTTAAATTTTAGAGGCATCTCAACATTCCAATCAATTTGGACCCGAACAAAATCCACTCTAGAAGTTGCAGTAGGATCATATTCTATCTTCATGACAGATCCTAAGTTTTCACTTATACGAGTAATAATTCTGTAACTCAATAGATATAAAGGAATACCCCTTATTTGTATCCATACAGGTATAGATGAGAGTTGGATTGGAGTCACAGGGGGTACCCATCGTTTCAGTACCACCATTATGTCTGAAAAAGCCCATGGACCCCGCATCAGGATTAGATTCATCATCTCCTCAGAGGGGAAGACGAATTGGAATTGATTTCCATCAATGATTCTACCATGGATCTGACCCTCCAATCCCCAAACTTTGGGCATGCTTGCGCTGATCGCTCTCAATGACTGTTTCTTCGAGATCAAAGGTCTCCGAAATATGACATATCGGTTTTCCTCTGTTGCTTCAGCAATAATATCAAAAGGTATTGATATCGGAGGATCCTCAGATCCTAACTCATTTTTTTGCATTGCTTTACGAAAACTTTCTGACACTATAGAAAATTGATGAAAATATTGATTGAAGGTGTGATCAAGGTTAAGAATCGAGAAACACATTGATATATGTCTCAGATTTTGGTTAATAATAGCATCACAATTCCATAACTGGAACGTGGGGATCGAAACATAGAAATGGAGAAGGTGGCCCACTCGGTGAACAACCTGCTCCGACATCCAACAGAGGCGGAACCAACAGAGAAGTTGAGAGAAACCATATCGCATTTTTAATTGCTTTTATAACCGACTATCCGATTTATTAACTAGAAACAAGAATATAACATTTAGTTCAAATAAGCATCTGTAAAAGGATAATTATCCAAGATTATTTTATTAATTTCCCACTTCACTTTAACCGATTTACCGTGACTATAAATAACCTTTACCACACTTTTGTATTTACTACAACAACAAACGAGATAATAAGATCATATCCTCTCCATTACGTATAGTTTTTCTCTCTCCCAAAGCTTCTTCTGCTCTCTAGTTGCAGACAAAAACAAAGTACCGAGTTCTTTTTGTGGCCAACATCCGGTGTATATTTACCGGTGTTGAGCCTTGTTTAATTTCTATTTTCGTTAGAATAAAATCATTACCGGAAGAAATATGGAGACAAATTTTGGTTTATCTCTTCGTTATGATTCGATTCATGCGAGAGGGATTTGGTTGTCTCCTCCTTTTGTTTTTTTTTTCAGTTGTGCGATGTTTTGTGGGTTTAATCCGGAGTAAGGAAGCCAAGATGCACAAGCCCTGGTCGAAAGAGATGTCAGATCTAGATCCTAAGTTCCTGTTTCAGCGTATTTGGAGACTAAGGTTTTCTAATCCACCGGAGGAGGCTTGTCGATGCTATTTGTTGAGGCGGGTCCCAGGAGCAGTGGTTTTTAAGGAGGCTCGCCACTGTCTCAGTCGGAGACTTCACCGGAGAAGCTCTTTCTCCGACAACGAATTGGCTCGCAACGTGGAGACCATAGGTCGAGACGCGTGTATTCCATCTGTGAGTGTCGCGTGTGTTGCCGAATGCCACATGAACAAAAACGTGGAGAGGAAAGCCACCTTCGCAGATGTCATGCTTTGTTCTATTGATGCCAAATCTTCTTACGTGTGTGACAGGAATTTTGACAACTGTCTGGTCATTTTGGACTTATTAGGCTTTGTTAGAGGACAAAAGCGAGATGTCAAATTTGTCCATGTATGTTGGGTTTTTTACTTGTTTTTAGTTTCTTTTTTAGTTGGTATAAGTTTAAATAAGTCAACTATAATATTAGTTAAACGTAACCCTTCAGGTTACATGTTCTACACTATTATCTTGTTCCGATTTAAGTCGGTTTTATGGGATATAGTGGGTGTTTGGTCTGGCATGTGGAAGTCCAGACCGTTTACCGGTGTCCGGGTTTTAGTTAAAACCTCTTTCGAGAGGTTGTTGTCTTCCGCCATCGCGCGGTTTATCTCCGCCTTCGAATAGTTTATCTCCGTCTGCCTGCGGTATATCTCCGTCTCTGAGCGGGTCCCCTTGTGGGACATTGTTATCTAGTTTAGTTCGTTTAATTAATATATTATGGTTGACAAAAAAAAAAAAAAAATCCTCTCCATTACGTAAAGCTTTATTCTCTCATTTTCTCTCTTATAATATATAATATTATAATAATCAGACATATACATATATTTATACATATATTTGTATCTATTATATCATGTTATTTTATTTAACACGTTATCAGCACGATCGTCTCACAATCATTTTGAACTCATAAATAACTGAGTTCATACATTATTTATTTTATGCTTATTTAATTTATGTTATTTATAGTTTATTCTGTTCGTCAGGATGTATATGCCTCCACGATCCATGTTTATTTAATTTATGTTATTTCTACTCTATTTTGATCGTCATGATGGAACTACCTCCACGATCAATTTATTTAATTATTGTTGTTATGG